>CM050166.1:48299775-48554775 GCA_027410445.1 Discoglossus pictus
TTTTTTATTGCATATTTGCAAGCTTGAGACTGTTTGCAATTAATTCTAATGTCTTTCATCGCTTTCACCAGCATTTACAGTGCAGTATTGATTTTTTATTTGCACTTACATGCTACAGATATGTCTTTAACCCCTTTGCAGGTCCTCTCTAGCACTCGTAGGATTTTCTTCTACATTTGCCATATACGGGTGTGAAAACATTTGCGGGCTTGAGGAATTGTAGCAATTGAATAGCAATTTGAGATCGTAACTCTTGTGGACGTAAAAGATTAAAGGCTTAGATGCGATGTAAGGTACGATTGTAACAACCACAAGGATTTCAAGCCTGTAATACATAGCACATTTGCGGTTTGCAAAAAAACGCCAATTGAACAGCAAATTAACTTACGGCCTCCATTATGGACTACTGTAACCTACAATTGCTCGATTAAATGAGGCTCTTAGCCTGCACTGCTGGTTCTGATTAGTGTATAGTCTGGTGCAACATATTATGTTATCTGCTGATTTAGTGGAGAACAGACAAATAATTACAAAAGCTGATAACAACGACATTTAGTAGACACTTCTAAACACCTTTTCCACATGTTTTTCTACTCTCTATCTGATGCAGAGCACATCTGGTGATTTCAGTATGCATTGAAGCCAAAGCAATTGCAGAACTCGTCTGCAATGAAGAAAATGATAACAGAGTAATAGAGCTACTTCATGATGCTCTCTGCAGACATGATTACACAAAGCCGATCTAGAAAAGTAACTGGTTCTGCTATTAACGTAACACTGAAAGAAAGCAGGAGGCACATTATTAACAACAAACTTAGGCTTGTGCAGTCAAATCATATTTCCGTATTGAATTTTAAGGTCTATGTTATACGGTTTGAGACACAGCTCAAGTTAAAAAAAAAAAAAACACAGTGGTTTGAACCCTAAGCAATTCTTCTGCCATCTTACATAAAAAGATGGATGGAAAGCACTCCTTGGTAATGCTTTTCTTGATATTCTTGACTCTGTTGTTTTACACTGTGTGCAGCTATTATAGGAAACACCTGGGGATACGAGAAAGATGTAACACAGTATGACAAAAAATAATACAAACACAGGGCTTAAAGAACTTGATTTTTATAAAGACACAGCTGGAAAAAAAATAAAAGAAATAAGGTAGCATTTTGTACAGGTATATATCTTATATAATATCTAAATATAGGTCATGATTAAAATATGTAGATTACCTCTTACAGAGTTATAACACATTGCAGTCCAATAAAAATGATAGTTATTTATATTATTATAATTTATTTATAAAATGCCAGCATAGGGCCCAGTTACAATCTTTCACATTCAAATTTCCCTCTAAGCCATCCCAATCAGTTCTACTGGTGCTTCATGTAAGTTGCTTACTGTGTGTAAGCCCTTTTTCCTCCTAAAGGACCCATATGGTATTCTAAGTTAGCCCTTACTACCATGGAGGTCCATAAAGGATCACCATGGTATTTAAAGTAAACCCCCTTTTTCCATGGAGGTCTATATAACTTTGAACATATGACCATCATATTTAAGCCCATCAGAATACATTATTCCATTATTGCAATTGCTCTCACCCCATTTCTGTTTGATTAAAAGTTTAACCAATCAGCATGCCTGGCTTGAAAGAGGAGGAACAGGGGTCTTCCAAAAAATAGAGGACCCATATCCTCTAGCAACATGAATGTGGCTTTATCGAGGGCTGAATAGTGTGGAACCAGGGGTGTCGCTGATAATCGCTGAAGGGTCATCAAAGGGTGAATAAGTAGGATTTTCCCCCCACAGGCTTTTTTCCAGTAGTTTAGTTTATTCAATAGAAGGGTTGTGTTGGGAACTATGGAGGTCCTTGTGTACCGTCATGGGGGATAGGGTCTATGGAGCTCCATAGGAACCCCGATGGTAGGAGACCAGTTTTAGGTACCATGGGAATCCATGGGGTCCATACTGGTATAGGGGTTAATGTTAGGTACTGGAGTGGCTGTAGAGACCCCATGGTCCTATTATAGTACAGTATTAGTATAGTGTAATATACTATGGAGGTACATAGAGATTCCCATGGTATATGAGTTAGATGCCACATGGTCAGTAGGGACCCCTGTGGCATAGGGGTTAATTTTAGATACCTGTAGGGACCCACATGGTAAAAGTATACTGTACCATGGGGGTCCATAGAAACCCTCATAGTAACAGGTTAATTCCTGGTTATTGATTAGTTTACCATGAGGGTTATTAGGGAATGTCATGGTAGGAGTTTATGTTAGGTGCCATGGAGGTCCTTATTGGTATTAGTACAGTATACCACACAGGTTTGTAGGGAACACCATGTTAACAGGTTAAAATTAGGTGCCATAATTTCTTTTAATTACAATTACATTAACCCTTATTTTAGGATAAACTATTTTCACTTTAATTTTTTGATGGTTAGTATATAAGTAACCCAGAGAGAGAAATAGGCAGAGCCAAGGGACATATTGTTATGCTTAATGTGTCAGTTGTTGAGCTTTTGAGATGTGAAACATTGAACACCATGGGCCTCATTACCTTTTAAGCCCGTAACTCGCATGTCTGTTAATGAGTTGCGGGCTCCAGTGGTCTCAGTTTGCGAGGCTATTCAATTGCTTTGTTCGGAGCAGTTGTAGGTGGGAACCGTATCAATTTACTGAGCCTGTAATCGCCCCTTTCAAATCGGCCAATAGAAAATGAGACTGTCATAATTATGGCAGTAAACCCTGGAGGTCATGAGTCAATCAGGTTCGGGGGTCCGAGTTACGATCAGACTCGCATAACTTCGAAAGTGAAGAATTATGAAAATGAATGCCAATTCTATTCTAGTCCATATGGGTGGCCTGATATGTATTAACTCATTGATACCCAATATCATTTAACCCAAAAATGACACATAAAAATAAAACTTATTTCCTGCAGTTGTGCAGGCTTGAGACTGTTGTGCAATTAATTATAATGTCTTTCATCGCTCTCCTCTTAATTTACAGTGCAGGATTAGTGTTTTATTTGTATTTATATTGCTACGAATTGGTGTTTAACCCCTTTGAGGACCCTGTCGAGTACACATAGGATTTTCACCTCCATTTGCGGTTTACGAGCTTGGGGAATTGGACCAATTGAATAGCAATTTGCAATTTAAGCCCTGCGAAAGTGACACATCAAAGGCTTTTGGATGTTGTAAGTTACTAGTTGTACGGCCAACATTTTTTCAAGCTTGGAACTCGGAACCCGATACGAGCCCGCAAAAAGACGCCAATTGAATAGCAAATTTGACTGCGACCTCCACTTGCGAGCTCGGATCTGAAAATCATAGCAATTGAATGAGGCTCTTTGCATTTTGAAGAGGGCAGTTTTTTTGAAACATCGTCAATTTGATCAATGCTGGAAAATGGTCCATGTATTTGGCTTCTTGTAAGTAAAGAAAAAAAATTACCTAAAGAAATGTGACAATATGCCTTCTTTACTGAAAAGATTTTACTACTGGTATATAGTATATTACATAGTTACATAGTAATTGAGGTTGATAAAAGACTTTTAGACAATCAAGTTTAAACTTTTTAGATCTCCTCTGTTATTTGATCCAGAGGAAGGCAAACAGAAAAATAAAAACAGTGAAACTTTGCCAATTGACCAATTGATAAGGGGAAAAAATATATAAAATTCCTTCCTGACCCTGGCTATCAGAGTCCTCCCTGGATCAATACTCCCTCTCTTATTATCCAGGATAACCCTGAATGTCCTTTTTATTTAAAAAAAAAGTCAAAAATATATCCAATCCCTTTTTAAAGTTATCTATCGAATCTGCTATCGCCACCTCCTTTGGTAGAGAATTGCACAGATTAACCACCCTTACTGTGAAGAAGCCTTTTCTTTCTTTAAGGTGAAATCTTTTTACTTCTAAATACAAAGGATGTCCTCTTGTTGGTTTAAAAGCTCTTGGCACAAAAAGCTCACTTGACAAAGCCTTGAATTGACCCTGGATATATTTATAGAAGGTAATCATATCACCACATAGATGCATTTTTTCTAGAGAAAATAGGATTCATTTGGTTAGTCTTTCTTCATAACTTAGCCCCTCCATTCCCCTTATTAGTTTTGTTGCCCTTCTCTGTACTTTTTCCAGCTCTAAAATGTCCTTTTTATAAAGTGGTGACCAAAATTGTACTCCATGTTCCAAATGAGGGATTTGTATAGTGGCAAAATCTGCCATTTAGTCACCCATTGCTCTAATTTATGCAAATCCCTTTGGAGGGAAAGTACATCATTATCTGATTTAATTATCTTGCACAACTTAGTGTCATCAGGAAAAATAGAGACAATACTTCCCAATCCTACTTCTAAGTCAATAATAAATATGTTAAAAAGGAGAGGACCTAATACTGAACCCTGAGGAACCCCACTTACCCCATTAGTCCAATCTGAGTATGTTTCCTTTGCTTCTTGTCTTTTAGCCAGCTCTCAATCCATCAGCGGATATTTGCTGCAATTCCTGTACTCCTCATCTTCATCTTTAAGTCACTGTTAATCCACATGGGTTGTGATTTACTCCTTCTACTTTTACCGTATTGGTCCGAATATAAGCCGCACCTTTTTTCCGATTTTTGAGCTTACGAGTTAAGGGTGCAGCTTATATTCGCGACCGTCAAAAAATCATTGCCGATTTGCGAACTTTGCTTGTAACGCGTGCAACTTCTATTCATGAATGCAAAATTACTGCCAATTTGCGCGATTGCGAGTTAAGGGTGCCAATTTTCATGCTTTAGACTGCGGTATTGAATACTGATTTACGGTTTTAGTGATTCTAACATCCTGTAAAGCCTGTAACCTGCAAAAAAGCCTGTTTCTTGCAATGGCGGATCACTTGGAGAGAGTCTTTTTCTCTCCAATTTTTAAGGGTGCGGCTTATATTTGAGTACTATCTTTTTTCTATTTTTTCACCTTGAACTTTACGGGTGCGGCTTATACGCGGGTGCGGCTTATATTCGGACCAATATGGTACTTCCACATGGTATATGGTGATAAGTATATATATTTAGTAAGTATTTGAACGCTGTCTATTTATGTTCAGTATTGTTACCTGTCAGTTCTCTGTCCCAGTCTATACTTTGTATTGCTGCCCTTAGACCATGAAAATCTGCCCTTTTAAAAATTAGAGTTTTTGTTGGCCCCTTACATTTATGTTTTTTAATTCAATCTCAAATGAGACTGTGTTGTGATCACTGTTTCCCAAAGGTTGCCCTATTTCAACATTTGATACTACAATGGGTGGGAAAAGTATTTGACCCCCTGCTGATTTTAAACGTTTGTCCACTGACAAAGACATGATCAGTCTATAATTTTAATGGTAGGTGTATTTTAACAGTGAGAGACAGAATAACACAAAAACTCCCCAAGAAAAACGCATGTCAAAAAAAGTTATAAATTGATTTGCAGGTCAATGAGGGAAATAAGTATTTGACCCCTTCGACTTAGTACTTGATGGCAAAACCCTTGTTGGCAATCACAGAGGTCAGACGTTTCTTGTAGTTGGCCACCAGGTTTGCACACATCTCAGGAGTGATTATGTTCCACTCCTCTTTGTAGATCCTCTCCAAGTCATTAAGGTTTCACGGCTGATGTTTGGCAACTCGAACCTTCAGCTCCCTCCACAGATTTTCTATGGGATTAAGGTCTGGAGACTGGCTAGGCCACTCCAGGACCTTAATGGGCTTCTTCTTGAGCCACTCCTTTGTTGCCTTGGCTGTGTGTTTTGGGTCATTGTCATGCTGGAATACCCATCCACAACCCATTTTCAATGCTCTGGCTGAGGGAAGGAGGTTCTCACCCAAGATTTGATGGTACATGGCGGTGCAGATGTCCTTTCCCCTTAGCAGAAAAACACCCCCAAAGCATAATGTTTCCACCTCCATGTTTGACGGTGGGGATGGTGTTCTTGGGGTTATAGGCAACAATCCTCCTCCTCCAAACGCGAGTTGAGTTGATGCCAAAGAGCTTGATTTTGGTCTCATCTGACCACAATACTTTTACCCAGTTCTCCTCTGAATCATTCATTGGCAAACTTCAGACGGGCCTGTACATGTGAATTCTTGAGCACGGGGACCTTGCGGGCACTGCAGAATTTCAGTCCTTCACTGTGTAGTGTATTACCAATTGTTTTCTTGGTGACTATGGTCCCAGCTGCCTTGAGATCATTAACAAGATCCTCCCATGTAGTTCTGGGCTTATTCCTCACCATTCTCATGATCATTGAGGTGAGATCTTGCATGGAGCATCAGACCGAGGGAGATTGGCAGTTATTTTGTGTTTCTTCCATTTGCGAATAATCGCACCAACTGTTGTCACCTTCTCACCAAGCTGCTTGGCTATGGTCTTGTAGCCCATTCCAGCTTTGTGTAGGTCTACAATCTTGTCGCTGACATCATTGGACAGCTCTTTGGTCCTGGCCATGGTGGAGAGTTTGGAATCTCCCTTTAAGAGAGTGCTCCTAATCTCAGCTTGTTACTTGTATAAAAGATATTGTAGCATTGTAGCAACTGTGCATGCTTAGTTGCGTCCAAGTCACACTGTAGCAACTGTGCATGCACATCCAATTTGAGGGGGGGAGAGAGAGAGAGAGAGGGAGGGTGGCAGAGGGAGAGAGAGGGAGGGAAGCAGAGGTAGAGGTTGGAGAGAGAGAGAGGAGGGAGGCAGGGAGAGAGGGAGAAAGAGAGAGGAGGGAGAATGGGAGAGAGGGAGAGGGAGGGAGGCAAATATAGAGGGAGGGGAGAGAGCAGGAGGGAGAGAGAGGGAGAGAGAGGAGACAGAGAGGAAGGGAGGGAGGGAGAGAGAAGGATGGAGACAGAGAGATGGAGGGAGGCAGAGAGAGAGGGAGAGAGAGAGAGAGAGAGATAGAGGGAGAGAGGGAGGGAGGGAGAGAGAGGAAGAGAGGCAGGGAGAGGGAAGGAGAGAGGAATAGGAAGGGGGAGAGAGAGAGGGAGAAACGGAGGGAGGGGGAAGAGAGAGAGGGAGGGAGAGAGAGAGGGAGGAGTGAGACAGAGAGATGGAGGGAGGGAAGGAGGGAGGGAGGCAGAGAGAGGGAAGGAGAGAGAAATAGGGAGGAAGACAGAGGAGGGAGAGAGAAAGGGAGGGAGAGAGAGGAAGAAAGGGAGGGAGGGGGTAGAGAGAGAGAGAGGAGTGAGACAGAGAGTGGGAGGGAGGGAGAGAGAGAGAGATAGAGGGAGGTAAAGAGAAAGGGAGGGTTTCAGAGGGAGATGCAGAGAGAGAGAGAGGGGGCAGAGAGGGAGAGAAGAGAGGGGAACGGGAAAGACAGAGAGCACACAGAGTGCAAACAGAGGACAGAGAGAGAGAGATGGCACACAGAGAGAGGGCACACACAAAGAGAGGGCCCACAGAAAGAGAGAGAGGATGCACAGAGAAAAAGACAGAGGGGGAGGGGGAGGGAGGCAGAGAGAGAGAGGGAGAGAGAGGGAGGGAGATAAAGGGAGAGAGAGAGAGTAGGAGTGAGAGAGTGGGAGAAAGAGAGAGAGGGAGGGAGGCAGAGAGAGAGGGACGGAGAGATGGAGGAAGGAAGATAGAGGGGTAGAGAGAGGGAGAGAGAAAGGAAGGGAGGCAGAGAGAGAGAGGGAGGGGTGAGGCAGAAAGAGAGAGGGAAGGGGGAGAGAGAGGGATAATGAGGAAGAGAGATGGAGGGAGGCAGAGAGAGGAAATTAAAAAAACTGAAAAAAATAGTATAAAACATAACCATAATTAATGTATTTTAAAATGTATACAGTTAAGATAATGACCATGACTAATTAAAATAATAAAAGAAAATAAGCTGGAATCATGCTAGGGAAAAATATCACTGGAAGCTGAGTTTAAAAATTAACCATTAAATACAATTATAATATTAGGTATACAGAAAAGAGACATATGCCCAAAACCTAACTTGGTAGATAATGTATCAATATTGTGATATCTTGTAAGGGCGAATAACCTTGAGATTCTAACTGTTCAGGTACAAGGTTATGTTTAGACAGGAGCACATACTTTTCAGTAGCTGGTGGTGTGTTAAAATGGTTTGCATTGGCAAGGACACAAGCCTGTTACTTACCGTTTAGGAAATCCTGGTGTGGGTGTGTCTCTCTCTCTCTCTCTCTCTGCCCTGTATCTCTCTCTGTCCTGACTATCTCTCTCTCTGTCCTGTCTATCTCTCTCCTGTGTCTCTGTAACGCTGCCCAGTAGTTAATGGTGGCAGTTAAAAAAAATAAAGCTTCTGCCCATGTCCCGAGTCTGCTGTCAATGTTGTGCCTGACAGACATAAAAAGCTGGTAATTATTATAGTAGATTGGTTGTAACTTAGAATTGTCCTTGGAAGTGCCTTAACATTGAAGTAGAAGTTATGTATAAATGAACTGAATGATCCACCCTCTGACGTAATGCCCTTATTTTTGTTGTTGTAGTCATTCAGTCACTTCTGAATCTCTGTGATTCTATGAACCACAGCATGCCAGGTACATCTCTCAGTCACTGCCCTTCTGAGCTCTATCAAGTTCATGGTTATTGCGTCAGTGACCTCATCAATACAACCAAGAGCATTAATCAGAGAAGCAGTACAGAGACCTAAGGTAACCCTGGAGGGGCTGCAGAGTTCCACAGCAGAGACTGGAGTATCTGTACTTAGGATGACAATAAGGCGTACGCTCCATAGAGTTGGGCTTTTGGGCAGAGTGGCCAGAAGAAAGCCATTACTTTCAGCAAAAAACAAAATGACACGTTTTGAGTTTGCGAAAAGGCATGTGGGAGACTCCCAAAATGTATGGAGGAAGGTGCTCTGGTCTGATGAGACAAAAAGCAAACGCTATGTCTGGCGCAAACTCAACACAACACATTACCCAAAGAACACAATCCCCAGAGTGAAACGTGGTGGCAGCATCATGCTGTGAGGGATGTTTTTCAGCAGCCGGGACTAGAAAACTGGTCAGAGTTGAGGGAAAGATGGATGGTGCTAAATACAGGGATATTCTTGAGCAAAACCTGTAAAACTCTGTGCGTGATTTGAGGCTAGGACAGAGGTTTACCTTCCAGCAGGACAATGATCCCAAACCCACTGCTAAAGCAAGACTTGAGTGGTTTAAGGGGAAACATGTAAATGTGTTGGAATGGCCTAGTCAAAGCTCAGACCTCAATTCAATAGAAAATCTCTGGTCATACTTAAAGATTGCTGTTCACAAGCTCAAACCATCCAACTTGAAGGAGCTAGAGCAGTTTTGCAAAGAGGAATGGACAAAAATCCCAGTTGTAAGATGTGGCAAGCTCATAGAGACTTATCCAAAGTGACTTGGAGCTGTGATTGCCGCAAAAGGTGGCTCTACAAAGTATTGACTTTAGGGGGGTGAATAGTTATGCACATTGACTTTTTTGTTGTTTTGTCCTATTTTTTGTTTGCTTCACAATAAAAAAAAAAAATCTTGAAAGTTGTGGGCATGTTCTGTAATTAAATGATGCAAATCCTCAAAAAATCCATGTTAATTCCAGGTTGCGAGGCAACAAAACACAAAAAATGCCAAGGGGGGTGAATACTTTTGCAAGGCACTGTACACATAGACATATCTATTGTTATTTACGGGGGGACCGGGATTGTAGAATCGTGGTCATCTGCACTAGGGATTGGTGTGCTATATCTCTTCCACCCTCTTGTCTTTTATCCAGTTTATACACACATTGGTGAACTGTGTTGTCCACGAGAGAAGCTGCACACCAGACAGAGACCCAAACATCATCACGTTGAGGAGCAACAAGATCTGAGACTCATGTTATATATCCCTCCAATCACACAGCTACTGGCCCTTTATAAACAAATAAATCGAAGTACACTGGTGATGCGCCACAGAACACAAGACGGAAGCACTTCCCTGTAATAGTACCAATTAGTTGAGATTG
The DNA here is from genome assembly GCA_027410445.1 of Discoglossus pictus. Lineage (NCBI taxonomy): Eukaryota > Metazoa > Chordata > Amphibia > Anura > Alytidae > Discoglossus > Discoglossus pictus. Next base: position 48,309,721 of record CM050166.1, read on the forward strand.
CTGATTGCCATGATCTTCGTCTTTTTAATGTTGAGCAGCAGGCCAGCTTTTGCACTCTTTTATTTTACCCTTGTCAATAGGTCCTTTATTTCCTCCTCACTTTCAGCCATCAAAGTAGTATCTATGTATCTGAGGTTGTTAATATTTCTTCCAGCAATATTGATTCCGGTATAGGATTCATTCATTCCAGCCTTACACATGATGTACTCATACGAGGAAGAGGTGACCTGGTACTTTCATCTCTTTAAGAACATGCCACATTTTGCTGTGAACCACATAGTCAAATGCTTTAGTCTATGAAGCAGAAGTTAATGCTTTTCTGGAACTCTCTTGCTTTCTTTATTATCCATCGGATATTGGCAATTTGATCTCTTGTGGCTCTTCTTTTGCGGAACCCGGCTAGCACATGTGGTAGTTCCCAATCCATATATTGTTGAGCTTGTAAAAATGTAAGCATTACCTTGCTGGCATGAGAAATTAGGGCAATTGTTCGATAATTGAGCGCTCTTTGGCACTGCCTTTTTTGTGGGATTTGGATGCAGACTGACCTTTTCAAGTCTATTGGCCATTGTTGAGTTTTCCAAATGTGTTGGCATAAGGCAAGCTACACTTGTAGAATTTTGAATAGTTTGGTTGAAATGCCATCAGGGACCATCTCACTTCGCTCTCCAAGATGTCTGGCATAAGCTAATTGGACAAACTATTGAGGTCATCACTGCTGTAAAGATCAGTCCTGTATAGATCTTCAGTGTATTCCTGCCACCTCTTCTTTATCTGAACATCTTCTGTTAAGTCCCTACTGTTTTTGTCTTTTTATCACGCCCACTTTGGCATGAAAGGTGACTTTGAGATCCCCGATTTTCGTGAAGAGATCTCTTGACTAGTGATGTCGCGAACATCAAATTTTGGGTTTGCGAACAGCGGACGCGAACTTCATCAAATGTTCGCGAACGGGTGAACATCGGCGAACCGCCATAGACTTCAATGGGCAGGCGAATTTCAAAACCCACAGGGACATTTTCTGGCCACAATAGTGATGGGAAAGTTGTTTCAAAGGGACTAACACCTGGACTGTGGCATGCCGGAGGGGGATCCATGGCAAAACTCCCACGGAAAATTACATAGTTGATGCAGAGTCTGGTTTTAAGCCATAAAGGGCATAAATCACCTAACATTCCTAAATTGTTTGGAATAACATGCTTTAAAACATCAGGTATGATGTTGTATCGATCAGGTAGTGTAAGGGTTACACCCGCTTCACAGTAACAGACCAATCTCCCCGTTTAATGCACCGCAAACAACCGCAAACAGTCCCTTTGCACAACCTCAAACTCCCCATTTGCACAAGGTTGGATACCAAGCTAGCCATGTCCTGTTCCTTGTCCTCACTGATGTCATTGAAGGTCTCTTCCTCCACCCAGCTATCAAGGGTCCCCGAAAGGTGACAACAAGCCCCCTGGGACGCCTGCTGTGTTTGGTCTTTCACCTCCTCAAAGCCACCTTCCTCCTCTGACTCCTCTTCTTCAGACTCCCAGAGTCTGGGGGCTTCCACTGCCCAGTATGGAATATTATACACAGGTCAGAGTCTGGGGGCTTCCACTGCCCAGCATGGAAGATTATACACAGGTCAGAGTCTGGGGGCTTCCACTGCCCAGCATGGAAGATTATACACAGGTCAGAGTCTGGGAACTTCCACTGCCCAGCATGAAAGATTATACACAGGTCAGAGTCTGGGGGCTTCCACTGCCCAGCATGGAAGATTATACACAGGTAAGAGTCTGGGGGCTTCCACTGCCCAGCATGGAAGATTATACACAGGTCAGAGTCTGGGGGCTTCCACTGCCCAGCATGGAATATTATACACAGGTCAGAGTCTGGGGACTTCCACTGCACAGCATGGAAGATTATACGCGTTGCCTCTGTCTGCGTTATTATAAGGTGTGTACTGTTAAGTAGTACTATTCCTATCGGTTTAATCCCTATTATGTCCACTATCAGGGGACATGTATATGGCATGGATTTTTGGAAGCGGGAGATGGAAAAAGATGCTTGGTCGGTCCTCCCACTTCAAATTTGGGGCACTGCGCGTGCAATCTAAGGTGCCACCAAATATGAGTGTCACTGTGCACTGGCAAAAGTTGGCAGAGTAGATGCAATAGGCTTCACACACACGCCTGTAGGCAGGTAATTGCTATTCAATCTATTACAGTCAAAAAAGTGTTGTTTTATGTCACTGTACACTACGGTTGCACCAGATATGACGTATCACTGTGCACTGGCAAAAGTTGGCAGAGTAGATGCAATAGGCTTCACACACACGCCTGTAGGCAGGCAACTGATATTCAATCTATTACAGTCAAAAAAGTGTTGTTTTATTTCACTGAGCACAATATAAGCTGTTAGGTGTTAGCCTGTCATGCACACATGCTGTCAGGAAGGCGTATGCAATTAGATTACACAGAAAAAAATTATAAAATAAAATAAATGATGTTCTAGCCCTAAAAAGGGCTTTTTGGGTTGCTGTCCTTCAAATGGAAGGCTCTGGAAGGGAGTGTATGCTGCTGATTGGCTGGAATGTGTCTGCTGACTGTGAGGTGCAAGGTCAAAGTTTCCTCAATGATAAAGAATAGGGGGCGAACCGAAAATCGCATATGTTCGCCGTTCGCTGCGAGCGCGAACATGCCAAAATTGCCGCGAATAGTCGCGGGCGAACTGTTCGCGACATCACTGCTCTTGACCCAGTCTGTTATCTTCTTCAATCTATTTACATTGCTCAATGTAGAATGTCTCCTTGTCTCTTCTTGCTATTCTATGGAATTCTGCATTCCATTGGACAAATCTTTTCCTAACTCCTCTACCTTTCATTTTCCTTCTTTTCTGGGCTACTTCCAAAGCCTCATCAAATAGCCAGCTTGCATTCTTACTTTTCTTTTTTTTAGGGGTATTCTTTTTTGCTGTTTCCTGAAAAATGTTGCAAACTGTGGTCCAAAGTTCTTTAGGCATTCTATCTTCCATGTCTATTCCCATAAATCTTTTCTTTACGTCCACTGCATATTCACAAGGGATATTATTTATTTTGTATCTACTTGGTCTGATGCTTTTCCCTTTTTTCTTCGGTTTAATTTTGAACTTTGCAATAAGAGGCTTATGATCGAGTCAGCTACAGGTCTTGTTTTTGCTGATTATATGGAGCTCCTCCATCTTTGGCAGTGGAGTATATAGTCAATCAGGCTTTATGTTGTCCATCTGGTGATGTCCATGTGTAGAGTTGTTTTGAAGGCTGTTGAAAGAGGATGTTTGCTATGACCAGATAATTATCTCAACAGAATTCTACTAATCTCTGACCTGTTTCATTTTCTACTCTAAGGCAAAACTTGACAGTTATTCCAGGTGTCTTTTGGTTCCCTACTTTAGCATTCCAATCTCCTATGATGATAGTAAAATCTTCTCTTGGTTTTATATCTATGACATGTTGAATAACTTCATAGAACTGGACAACTTCAGCCTCTTCAGCATCCATGGTTGGAGCATAGACTTAGTTCACTGTGATATTAAATAATTTGCCTTCAATTTGAATTGAAATAATTCTGTCATTTATTGTGTTGTAACCGAGGACTGCTTTGGCCACCTTTTGATTGACTATGAGGGTTACTCCATTTTGTCTGCAGGATTCTTGAACATAGTAGAAGATCTGGTGGTTGTCATGTGAAATGTCCCATTCCAGTCCATTTAAGTTCACTAGTTCCCAGGATATCAATGTTTAACCTTGTCATCTTATTATTGACCACATCTAGCTTGCTTTGGTTCATACTGTAGTTCTAACATTCCAGATTCCGATGCTGAATTGTTCTTTGCAGCAGCAGACTTTCCTTTGCCCTACAGACACATCTGCAGCTGGGTGTCCTCTCAGCTTTGGCCTAATCACTTCATTAGATCTAGTGCTACATGTACTTGTCCTTTGCTCTTTCTCAGTAATGTAGTAGGCACCTTCTGACCTAAAGGGGCTCATCTTCCAATGCAATATTGTTGGGTCTCTGGTTGTGCCTGTCAATAAGTTTTCTTAGCAAGATTACTGGAGTGTGTTGCAGTTTCCTCCTCCAGTGGACCGTCTCTGTTCCTACTACCATTTTTCAACCTTACTCACAAAACTGCTTTAATTCTAAAAAATTGATAGCGTGAACTGCTGAACTGCTGATTTTTGCTCCTACCAAAGAGTATCTATTGAGTTTAGGTCTGGAATTTGACTAGACTACACCAAAATATTTTGCTTCTTTTCAGCCATTCTGATGTGGACTTTATTTTGTGTTTTGGATCATTGTATTGGTACATGACCCAACTACGCCTCTGCTTCAGCTCATGGACAGAAGATTGGACATGCTTCTTTTCTGATACAGAGCAGAATTTATGGAAAGTCATTCAGATATTAAGGCAGCAAAGCATCCCCATACTGTCACACCACCACCACCACCACCACCATATTTGACTGTTTGACTGATCTGTCCATCAGACTTTTTCACAAAAGGGTTGGGGATCATCCAGGTGCTTTTGGCAAATAAGGGCTTTTGGCATTTATGTGTTTTTTGGTCAGCAGTGGTTTTCATATTGCCACTCTGTCATGAAGCTTATTTTGCAGAGTCTCTTTCTGATTGTGCATCATTTACCTTTGGCAGCCCAGCCACTCCTGGAAAGATTTACTAGAGCCTTATAAATAGCTTTGTAACACTTTCCATACTGATAGATAAACACCTTTTTTTCTGATCTTTGATATAAACAATCAGAGTATTGCAGTATAAAGTGATAGCTTTTTTTATGGACAAATGTTTTATTTACAACGACAAGCTCTCGAGAGGTACGCCTCTCTTTAATAAATTCAGAAGCAATTACTTGATTAGATGTTACTTTTGCATTAGCATTAACGGAAAAAAATTGCAGTATATATACAGTTGTGCTCAAAAGTTTGCATACCCTTGGAAAATTGGTAATATATGTACAATTTTTAAAGAAAACATGAGTGAGCAGACAAAAACGATTTATTTTATTTCTTATGGGATTCATATCCAACTGTAGGTTATAACAGAATGGCACAATCATAAAAGAAAACATGGCATCAAAGAAAAAAATTAAATGAGCGTGTATACCCTTAGTTGTAAATACTGTGTATTTCCCCCTTTAGGATCAATGCCAGCGGTGGTATAGCTGCCCATTCGTCTTGGCAAAATGCCTCCAGGTAATGCAAATTCTTTGGTCATCTTGCATAAACCGTACGTTTGAGATCACCCTAGAGTGGCTCGATGATATTAAGGTCAAGAGACTGTGATGGACACTCCACAACCTTCACCTTTCTCTGCTGTAACCACTGAAGGGTCAAATTGTCCTTGTGCTTAGGGTCATTGTCATGCTGGAAAGTCCAAGAGCGTGCCATGCGCAGCCTCCATGCAGAAGAATGCAAATTGTCTGCCAGTATTTTCTGATAACATGCTGCATTCATCTTGCCATCAATTTTCCCTGTGCCTTTAGAGCTCACACCCCCCAAAACATTGGTGAGACATGCTTATTCTTTTCACTGTAGGCCTTGCTGACCCTTCTCCAAATATAGCTCCTATGATTTTGATCATAAAGCTATATTTTGGTCGCGTCACTCCAAATTACAGTGTGCCAGAAACTGTGAGGCATGTAAGGTATTGTTGGGCATACTGTATGCAGCTTTTTTGTCTGACGCGGTAAAGGTTTTCATTGCATTGTGCTCCTTGAAACAACCACACCATCTTTTTTCAAGGCTTTGGATATCTTTTTATATCCTTTTCCATCATTGTGAAGCTCTATTAACTTGTTACACAGGTCTTTTGACAGTTCTTTTCTGCTCCCCATGGCTCATCTAGGCTGCTCAGTGCATCTACGTGAGAGCTAACAAACTCATTGACTATTTATACACAAACACTAATTGCAATTTAAAAGGCCACATGTGTGGGAAATTAACCTTTAATTGCCATGTTTACCTGTGTATGTCACCTTGTGTGTCTGTAACAAGGCCAAACATTCCAAGGTATGTAAGCTTTTGATAAGGGCCATTTGGGTTATTTCTGTTATCATTATGATTTATAAAGAAGCCAAACAACTATGTGATAATAAATGGCTTCATATGATCACTATCCTTCAATAAAATACATTTTTTGTATGATCAGTCACATTTTCAAAATAAATGCCAAAATTTCACTATTTCTGCCATATATATTGTGGCAAGGCACTGCCGCTGGCAGGTCCAGTACCCTGTATTAACCAACTCTATTATAAGGAGGAACGCACCGGAGGCTTTTAAATAGTTAATTACTTTATTAATGAGTAACAGCCAGCAAACACAATAATGAAATGAACAGTCTAAAATACTGGCTTCTTCCAGTTACTCACTGTGAAACTGTAGTCCCAGGCCTCTTTGGGACTCTGCCCTTCCTGGGTGAACACTGCTAGGGTCATGGCAACCAAAAAAAAAAACACTTCCAGACTGCAGGTTCTTTAAATCTCCAACTGATTCACTGCCATCAAGCAGACTTTAGTCCAACAAACAGGCCCATAACATGGTACAGGCCACACTGAACACTCTCTTCTCAGAGTCTCTCTCTGCTGCTGTCTGTATGTTCCAGGACACACTGAATATTATCTTATCATTGTATCTCAATTTGGTAGTATGCTTCAGGCAGCTTCTCTTACTGTCTCTCTCTCTGTGTACACTTTGAGCTGTCTCAGGCTCGGGCTCTCTCTTTCCAGACCTGACCAAATGGGGAGACCCCACTCATGCATCTGTGTGGGCTATTTAAGGTTAGATTTAACACTCTCCTTGCTGCTCTGCACTGCCACTCCACTGCCACTCCACTGCACCTCCACACCGATCTCTAGGGGGCACTCTGTCACAATATATATATATATATATATATATATATTGCTATTGTTTAGTCGCATGCAATTCTCCATGACCCTATGGACTGCAGCATGCCAGGCACATCTGTCATACACTGCCCCTCTAAGCTCCGTCAAGCTCATGTTCATTACTTCGTTTATCTTATCCTTATATCTCCGCCTCTGCAGTCCCCTCCTTTTTGTGCCTTCAATCTTTCCCAACATCAAAGTCTTCTCTGTCTTCTCCTGATATGGCCAAAATATTTGAGCTTTCCAGTGAACAGTTTGACTTAATTTCCTGAAATATAGATTTATTAGATCTTTTGGGCGTCCAAGGGACTCTTAGCAGTTTTCTCCAACACGACAATTCAAAGCTTCTTAAAAGCCTCAATTCTAAAGTGCTCAGCCTATTTTCTTGTCCAGCTCTCACATCCATATGTTACTACTGGGAATACAATATATATATATATATATATATATATATATTTATTTTTTTATATATGCACACATTTTATATATATATATATATACTAGCGTATTGCCCGTCAAAAAATGACGGCAATCAGATGTGTATGTTTTAAAAGTTGTTTAGTTATTAATATACATATGGAATTGTAAGGTAGCTAATGTTGTTTTCTGTGTACTACTGAAATATAGAAATCAAATTAATAAATGAACATACGTATTTTTATGCATTGTGTTGAAGAGCTGGCAATCTGTGTAGATGTTGCAGCAGCATTAGTGGTGTGGAGGTACTGTGTAAGCGTGATGAACGTGTGCAGTGTAATAGGGTGCGTGCGCGATCCGAAACCGTTAACGTAGCTGTGTACTTCCGCATTATCCTAAAATGGCGGATAATGTGTGGTATGCGTCTTAGCGGATTATCGGTACGTGTTTTACGTGGTTATAGTGCTGTCGCCTGGTTTTCGTTTTGTTCATGCAGCATTTTTTCTGCGGCGCTCATTGCCAAAGTACTACAGTTTAACGGCTCGCCTCGTTGCGCGAGGCTCGTCGGGCAATGATCGCCTGCAGCGCTCATCGCTCAGCCCTGCGGCGCTCATTGCCAAAGTACTACGGTTTAACGGCTCGCCTCGTTGTGCGAGGCTCGCCGAGCAATGATCTCATGCAGCCCGCTAAAGTACTACGGTTTAACAGTAAATATGGTCAAACGGTCAAATGACGGTCAATAAAAATTAAATGTAGTGAAATTTGTTTGCCACACATGACGCTACATTTGTCCCTTTTTTTTCTTAAAATAAATACAATTTATTTTTATTTTTTTGTAACTTGCAACATGTTTCACATCAAATGGGTTTGTTTTATGCGGGAAATCCGATGTTGCGCGAGACAAAGTCGTTAAATCTGTGTTAATGCGTAAATCTGTAATTGTGTTTGGTAAAATGTACTTGCTACTGTCTTTTTACTCATTGCGCGGTTAATCTGCATCCTTTATCTCGTTGTTTTTCAAACACATACGTCTGTGGCTGTGTTTTACGCAGTTCGTAGTAGTATAGCCTCGTTTTCATTTTTTTCTGCGGCCATTTTTTTCTTGCTTAGCCGATTTTCTATATTTATAACTCGGCTAAATCGATCTAAATTGCAGTTCCAACTCACTTCCAGAAGTCCTGCCTGGTTCCCCATGCTGTAAGTGACCTTTGTTTTATTTTTTAGTGTGTATTTAGTGTTTTTTTTACTGTTTTTGTTCCGCCGTTTATCTCGTAATTTTTTTCACCTCGTATTTTTTTCCTAAGTGCTACGGTTTAACGGCTCGCCTCGCTGAGCGAGGCTCGCCTGCAATGAGCGCCTGTTGCGCTCATTGCCAAAGTGCTACAATTTAACATAATGGCTCGCCTCGCTGCACTCATCGCTAAGTAGTAACCACTACGCAATGCAGCGTGACGACAAATCGTAGTTAGACAATTATAATATGTGATATATACATACACACAACCCTTATGGATTGGCACAACCAGACACGAGGTGGGTAGGCCCACGAACAGTCGAGCACGCCTTACCGACTCGACTGAACAACAACAATATATGTGTGTGTCTGTCTGTGTTTGTGCAAGTTTGTGTATTTCTATGTATGTATTGCATGTATGCGTGTATATCTGTATCTGTGAGAGTGTGTACATACATATTTATATTATATATCCCTTATCTTCAAAATTATAGTATGCCATTCTCTCTCCGGCATTCACACTCTGCTAGGTTTTATTTTTTGTATTTCCCTGCATCCATGTCTTCACCATGCTCTGAGTAACATCATTTTGTTATTTTTCAATTTTGTTAAAAACAGTCTTTGAGCTAACACAATAAATACAGCCGGAAATTAAACAACTAATATTAATGTTTGTAAGATTTTGAATTGTATATATGAGAATTTCCTTAAGAGGGCAGTATTTCATCACAGACCACAACTTCCCGAACCTTAAACCATACAAATGATACCACTTTGCTAAAACTACATTTCAAGAAAATAAATTTCATATAAAGAGCTCACATATTATGTATTTATATATATATATATATATATATATATATATATATATATATATATATATATATATATATATATAAATATATATCAATATTTATTTTTGTAATAAATGGTTTCACCTATTATTCAAATTAAACTGTGTAACAATCTGACTATAATAAACTCCATGACTTTCTAACTTTCTATAAAGGATACTCTCTAGCCTCATTCTATCTGTTGTCAGCCTCACCTACAATAGTACGTTTTAGTTGGCTCAGGCATAGTAGCAGAGCCTAATAATCTTAAAATTATATTAATTACATGAAATGCACAGATGAATATAAAAGCCATACAAAAGCCCCCTGTACAGCACTATGGTATATCTTGGTGTGTTACAAATAAAGGATAATAATAATATATGTGTTGAGGAGATAATTTTTTCATGGTTTAAACACAAGTTTGTATGGAAATAAACACTTGCTGTTAGTGCTCTTACACACAGAGGTCTGATTTTAATATTATTAAAAAAGTAGCATTGTAATCACCTCAGTTCCCTGTAGTGGAGTATTTCTGTCCAAACCAATATGGCTCAGGCCTAGGACAGCAGGTTTTCAGGCAGCAGCATGAGGTTTATTATTCCTGATGCAGTGTCGTCTATATGCAGTAATATTTCTTTCTCCAACTTTACCCGATCTTCAGGATATAATGTATTGATACATAAACGCACATTTTTAAGCCTCTGCCTTTATGTGTATGGTAATCTCATGATGGTGAACTAGCAAGAGGAATGGAGCAGAAATCTGAATTGGCCCAGGGCAGCTTAAAACCTAATTATGCCCCTGGTTTAATGTGACATTTAGTAGTAATGTTCTTTGTAATGCTTTGCTTCAACACCACGGGCTTCAAAACACATCCATGCCTTAGAGAAGTCTGAACTCAATAACTAGATTCAATAATTTCCCATTAATACAGAGAAAAGCACAATTTACTTGGTAAAACTATATATTTTCAAGTGCAAATACTGATTTTACAGTTAATAAACTTTATTTATTTATATTATTTTATATAGTAACATTTGTATTAAATTGCCTGGGCAGGATATGAACATAATATTTTACAGATCTTTCTTAATTAATAACTCAGAATATAGTTAAATGGACACACCGACACACATTTTATGGCACTGTCATGCTTAGGGTCTACCTGCATGACGAGATGATAGGATCTAAAAACAACGGGTACTTAAGGAACTGGGCTGACTCTCATAAGTAGTTCACATGGAAGCCAGGGTAACTGCACACATGTTGCTATTAGGTGTGCTGTACCTTTATTAAACTTGCTTAGAGGAGTGCTTCTGCCTGAAAAAATTAAAGGATATTGGGACACAGCTAAGGGAAGAAGAGGAAGAAGAATTCTGACAAACATCACTAACAGACACTGCCATTATTAAGGCACTCTTTCATATCAAACTTAGTAGTAGCCCATTTTAAAAAAATAATGGAAAGCTTTTTATAGCTGCCTGGTATGACACCAACCAAAATCATATCACTACCTCATTATGGGAATCTTCATGCCCACTAGATGCCTGATCTTATTCAGCAACGGTCTTTACCTACCATCCACCACATCAAGACCATAATTAGGTATATACAACAGAATGTCAACTAATCAAAATAACATCATAAAAGGTACACCCATTGATCAATACTGATCCTACAAATAACCAGAGAATTTACAGATCTCAATTTCATCTCCACCAAAGATCAACCATAATTCCTCTCTCCTACCTAATCTCTCTATGATATTACACTGGGGGTGGCCATTTAGGGTATGTACCAATGGGAATGAGGTAGAGTTATATATAGACAAGCCCTTGTTCTAAGGCTACACATTTGATTAGTAAAGAGTAGTCAAAATCCATTCCAAGTCAAGGCAGGTGGAAGGCAAGAGAATAGCCAGAAGCAAGCAAATGGTCAAGTCTAGTGAGAGACACAAGCGAGATAGGGATTACAGAGTCAAATTCCAAAAGTAAAACAGGTAAAGTCAAGTATCACCCCCACAGAGAAATGCCGTATTTGTGCAAGACATAATTCGACTGAAGCTATTTTATAGTGTTGGCACTCCTGCCAAAACTGATGGTGCCCGCGTCAATCACAGGCGTTTGTGACATAACATGCTCTGGCAAGAATACCACTCCAGATTGTGCAGAAGTGATGCAGTTTGTGTTCAAATGCAGTACATAGCTTAATGCCCAGGGATGATATGAGTAAGTGAATTAACCCTTACATCTAGCTCCCATCTCTTTCCTTTACCAAAATGCTAATGTCATCTAACTGATCATATCCCTCTAAATCAAATAAATTACACAATTTACACATATCCAACACTTAATATTGCAGAAGCTTTATAGCATCTTGTTTGCTGAATTTGTTGCTTTTGTGTACTCTTTATTATCAGAAAAAAGACTGATATAAGACATTTTTATAGAGGATTTGACAATCCTTGAAAAATAAAACGGACTACATATATAAAATATGTTTTGTTTATGAGAACTTACAGTCTAATTTTATAGTTGCACAGAAAGCAGCAAAGCAATATCTACAAGCTCAGTAGATGGCAGTGCTCTACTAATGTTGATGGGAATTGCAATAGACAGAGTTCTTACTATTTCATTTCCTTCCATAAGAGGGCTTGTGTTTCGATTAAACAAATATATTGAGAAGAAAAATGCAAATATTGAACACGGAGAGTAAGAGGGTTACACAGATAAGGCCAGTATTCGAAAAAGTATTTCTGCATGATGTATTGAAAGATGGAGCAGATTTATTTTTCAACAATTTTAAAGTTGTAATGCACAATGAAAAAAAGAGCATATACACTGGTTGATTTGAGGGGTGTTTAAATATTTTTAGAGATATGGTTGCACCCTTTGATGCAAGTTCCTATTTTTGGGTCAATAAGGGGGAAGGTGTATGGTGTCAATTTCAGTCTTATCCATTTATCAAACAAAGGCTCTGGACTTCTGCCTGATTTAACAAACACAAAATGAATTTCTGCACTTATTAACACAATTCAGATCTGTCCAGGACAGGTGCTAATATCGACCTTTTGGTACACCCTTGACAAACAAGGGTTTCTTTCTTGAACGACAGTGGTGTTTTGCTGTTAACCCTTTAAGTGGCAAAATAAAAATCACAAAACTGCTTTACAGTGGCAGATTATTTTATGATTCTCTCTATAATACAAAATATTGCATAAAACTATTTTCCACTATGATTCGGTTTTGTGATTCATATATAACATGGCGTCATGTGAGAATGGCTATCAAAAAAACGTGACTGCCTGGTACAACAGGAGTGCTAGGAGGGATAATGAGTTAACATTACATTAAATATAGAAGTGCAGGCCTTTTACTAATTATAGTCATGAGCAAACATACTTTACATTGCACTTATAATAGATATAACATAAAGAAAATAAGGTGTATTTGCTACGTAAAAGACAATGTAGGTCACTTCACTTGCTTGTGAAGTATGTAACAAAATAACAACCTTACTAGGTGTTACTCTGTCTACACACAGGGCTCCTTTCCACATTTCACCATCTGGAGCAGCCAGCAGAATTTCAGTAGCCTTCCATCAGATCAGACAGCTTTAATCAGAGCATGAAAATCCCAGTATCCAGCAAAAGAATATAGTCCTATCACCTATGTCTTAACCAGAATATTTATTTATTGAGCATATATAAAGGTGGAGGACCTCTATACAGCAAGTAAAAACATGATATGGAGCTGATTAGGATTCAGATCATAAGCTACTTATCTCAAAGTTCGAATTAACAAAAACAAAACCGGGAGTGCCATCAGATCATATAGATTTAAGGGATTCAATCCGGTAGATAGGGTGACCAGAAAAATTACAGACAGACGGTTGCAACATTATCCAGGATATGGTAACAAAAAAGTCAAAAGAAGAAAGAAGATCAAGAAGGCAAAGTTGTCTGTAGACGCTAACATCAGAGACATCACAGGAAATTTCCATGCAAACATGGGTATGATCAAAGACAAAGGCCCACATTTAACTGCCTGAATTGGCTACATTTTGCTACTCGTAATCGATTATTCGAGTTACAGGCTCAAAATCACTGCGGTGGTCAAAAACGTAACTCCGTCGTATCTCCTCCTTTGATGTTTTTAGGTTGCCAATGTTACCAGTGCTAAAGACGCAAAATCTATATTTATTTACAACAAATCAAGAAGCCCGCCATTGCCTTCTAACCCGTAAATCTCAAATGTAACAAAATTGTTGCCCAAATATTACGGGTTCCAAATAGGACTTGCAAAGGCTTTTTCAAAGACGTAAGAGTGCCCTTGCAGCAATTAAAAAGACAGTAAACCACTTTAAAACAATACAATATCTGGGAAGTTCATCAGAATTAATTAAGCAACATTCTCCAAAGAACAAATAACATAAAATATTTATTTTCTGACAAGATGTTGGACAGTAAATATGTATAATTATTTGATAAGGATGGCACACTGCAAGCAAATGTTAGGTGTTATGAGCAACTGTATGTGAAAGGATGGACCATGCTCAGCCATATGACCACAGTCTGGGGCCTCATGGTGCTGTTCCCCATGTATTTGAGTTCTGGATGTATGTGACATATATGTTGTTCCATGGCTTGGTTCCATCAATGTATCATTGTTGCAATGCATGCTGATTATTACATGTATTACAAGCAGGTTGTTTAAATACCATTTGGATGTTTGCTGTGAAACTGCTTGTCTGTCCCTAAGGTAGCTATTAATGTATAGGGATGGGGTCCCAGGGGCATGGGAACCCGAATGAGAGATACTGGACATAAGGGGTTCACTCTGCACAGAAAGATGTTGGCAGACATAAACATATCCATAGGAGATCAGATTAGAGGGACAGTGGCCTAATGAACATAGGCAGGTCATGTAAGCAGATTGGATAGATGGTCTCCTATATTGTCCTACTTGACATACTACTGTAAGGTCAACAACCCAGGATAAGATAACTTGCCCTGATGATTCAGTTACTGCACAACAGCAGTAGATTACAGGCCTGACATCAATTTATAGAAGATGATCCCTGTACATATATATGATTGTGAAATACATGTAATGTATGTTGATGCCACAAAACCTGAACCAATGAAAACACACAGAAACAGGTATAACCAAACTTTATTATGTACACAGAACGCACTGAGAAATGTATCTGACTGTGCATTAATATCATGGGTATGGTGTGGGCAGATCCGAAAGGACAAGAGGCTGTAAAAAATGACAAAACCTAAAGAGGTCAAGGAAATACTGTATAATAATAATGCATAGCATCTACTAGGGTTACATGTGGCTACTACCCCACAGTAACCAGAATCTGCTGAATACAAATATCATCATACATCACTCCATTTAATAGAAGTAACCAGTAATATGCATAGCACTTACATCTGGTCTTCAACTGCTCAATTGAACAGATGCATAAACACCTAGACTATGTAATCCAAGTCAATTTAACACATACAGTGTATTCCAAAAAGCTGAAAAAGGAAAAAAGGTATTCCAAATCCTAAAAATGGAAAAGGAGGATTAAAATCTAAAAAAATAAGGCATGTACAGTACAGTGCCAAAGACAGTAACTGTTACAATATAACAACTTATCTGATACTCATCTACAAGCATTACTAACCATTAGGTAGTTGTCATGGTAAATCAGTTGTCATGGCCATTAATAATGATGTGTCATCTCACAAGGAATGCTTAGCTGTGACCACAGTCAGTGGTCCAAGATTACTATCACCATCTCTATATCATATTGGTTAGTCACATTGGTATCACATTCATCTGGGCTACAGGTGTTATCATATATTATTTGAAATAAAGGTCATGTCACAAGCGGCCGTAAGGTCTGTTCATTATATCAGACAAGAGTATGTGTTCTCATATTCAGATACCTGAGAGGATGTCATGCTTCACTTATATTTGGATCAATGTTGGCTATGATTAACATGGCATTGTTGGACTTTGTAAGTCCACCACCATATCTGCATTAGTACATATTATATCCAACAACTACCAATTGTTTGAAAACATGCTACATGATCGTATTCAGGGCATGTGAGCTAAATGCTTCTGAGGGGTTGTCAGTGGTGAGTGAGTGGCTATCAGATAGACATATGAGTGCCGTAGTGGCACCGAAAAATCTTCAGAGCTTTGTTAATCACCCACCCTTAAAAACTGTGAGAGAACTGCTACCAGTAACTGCAGCGAGCTGGAGTTGGAAATTTCAGATAACTTTACCATTGACTTTTCACATCGACTATACATTACGAGTTACTCTAAGACTTTCATCCCCAAACCTTATGCTAATAAGATTTTACGGATCACTCCCAAATTAGGGTTACAAGCTGAAAATCCTTGACCTTGTCAAAATCGTAACTCCGACCCATCTAAGCCTGATATTTCAAGCCTGTAAATGTTACAATCATAAATCGCTATTCAATTGCTACAATTCCTCAAGCCGGCAAATGTTTTCACACCGTAAATTGCAAATGTAGAAGAAAATCCTACGAGTACCAGATAGGACTCGCAAAGGGATTAAATACCTGATCGTAGCACTTTAATGCAAATAAAAAATCAATACTTCCCTTTAAAAAAGATGGGGAAAGTGATGAAAGGCATTAGAATGAATTGCACAACAGTCTCAAGCTCGCAAATCTGCAATAGCATTTTTTTTTTACTTTTCATTTCTGTGATATATCAATCTGGGTAATCAAGGAGTTAAAACATATCAGGCCACCCACATAGACTATAACATTTCCTTCATTCATTTTAATTATTTTGTACATTGCGGGATTGCAAGTCCGATCACATATTGGACTTCTAAGCGCTAATTTATTGACGTTTAACTGCCATATTTTACTGACGTCATGATGACGGTCTCATTTATTATTGTCTGTTTCTAAATCAGTAGTTATGGCCTTGCTTAATTGATGAAATTATGGGTGCATGGTTTAGGGTTTAGGCTTTCAGCCCGACTTATGGCCTGTATGAATGCAACTGCGGGCTTGCAATTGAATAGGGGCCCTAATGTATCAATTGAGCATTAATTACACATGCTTATCAACCCTGCAGTGGAATAATGAGGCCCATTAGTATCACTATGTATATGTTTCAAACTATTAACTCATAATAATCAATAATTATCTAGTTCACCCATGTTTCACAGAATAGGGTCAAAATAATCTAAAGAAGTATGAGAACACAAATTGGATGTATTAACACATGTGATCACTTGTCACCCATGCTTGTGTCACTGGATAGTTATGGATTCATAAACTGTATGAAGGGATGCCTATATAGGATAGTGATATCTTAAATCAAAATAGTAAAATAATTGTTATGAATGTTGATGTCACTAATCTATTAGCTGGAGAAACATACAGAAACATGGATATGGTAAACATATATGACTGTGCATTATTATCATGGGTGTGGGGTGGGCGGATCCAAAAGGACAAGAGGCCGTAAAAAATTGACAAAACCTAAAGGGATCAAGGAAATACTGTATAATCATAATAAGGCATAGCATCTACTAGGGTCACATGTGGTCAATACACCACAGTAACCACAATCACATAAAATATCACTATGAAAATCTCCATATAATAGAAGTAAACACTAATGCGCATAGTACATACATCAAAAACTGTATGTAGAGTACAGTGGGAAATACTGTAACTATAACAATAGATCAACTACCTGAACTACATCCACAAATATTGCAAAATGGTCTCTATCTGTCATTTGAAATCCATTGTCAACACCACGAGTAATAATGTGGCATCTCACAAGGAATGTTTAGCTGTGACCACATTCAGTGGGGCCAGAGTACCCTCACCATCTTTCTAGGAGATTTCAACGCATGCATTAATGATGCATTGGAATAAATACCCAGTTTTGGATTATGATAGTCCCACACCAGATCTACATTGCAAGGAATTTAACTTAACAACAAATAGATGTTATTAAACATGATATTTGATTACTTACTGGCATGTCAGACTATTCTGAAAGAGGGATGTCATTAATAGAATGAACTGCTAGCTACGGTGTAGATATCACACACACATTATTTGATTGTACTGCTAGTGGATGAAGAGGATGATTTGTGCCACACAAAAAAGGCAAAATATTCCTAATGGGAAAAACAAAAATAGGGACTCCACCATCCCTTCTCAACAGCATTCCTCATTGACCATCAATTGGTGAAATGCTCAACAAAACCCTACCACAGAGAAGAGGATCATGGACCATGTGATGGGGGTCACCATCACATAGGCCAGTATCCTTTACTCTGTAGCCAGGCTAGATTATGTCAACACTTGGAATAATAGATGACCATTGAGGAGTGCTGTCCCTATCTCCCCCTCCACCTTGCCCCAAATCCGCCCCCCCCCCCCCGCCCCCTGCACCGCCTGAAGAAACCTGGCCATGTAGGAATCCACCTGGTGGTAATGCCTCCTTGCATCCCTGTGGAGCCTCCTTAGAGTGTGGCACACCAAGCCCTGCTGGGAGAAGACACTTGCCTGGTTCCCCACATATTGTCTCTGCATTCTCACATGCATTTACATACTCTACAGAAGTTGCTGCGCATTGTGAGCATCCAAAAGGCCAACGGGTACTAGATAGGACCAGCTAGGGGGTAAAGTCCTATTCGTAGCACTCTAAATGCACATATACACACACTACTGTACTTATTATAAAAGGGAAAGAGATGTTAATAGCACAACATGCTCAAGCTCGCTAATTGGCAATATAAAATACTTTATTCACAGTTTAATTTCCGTGTTATATAGATCCCGGCAATCAATATGTTAATACATATAATGGAACTCGCATTGAATAGAATATCATATTTACGGGGTTATCAATATTGCATTATTTCTGGAATGTGGGTCTGATCGAAACTCGTAATTGAAGCCTGTAAGGCTTTGAAATCCAACCTCCGTTTTTCAGTGACATAATGATGATGATCTCTGTTGCCATTGGCTCCATCTAAACCCATAACTACTGGTTTGACTTATTAATCATGTTTACGGCCGCACATCCAACGCGCGGCAGATGGTTTACGGTTTTGAGTCTCAATCCCGTAACTTGCAGCATTGTCTAATATAAAAGCTCTGTAACGCCCTTGTGGGCTTGCAAATGCCGATACAGGCTTCAAATTTAATAGGGCTGAATGTATCTATTTATGTTTGTCCATTCTTTGTGCCTAAAAAAGCTTTGGTTAATAAAACAGAATATCATAATGCTTTCTAGGCTATTCATTCACACCAATCAAATATAACAATAATAATCTTAATTATACACAAACGACATAATTGCATTCTTGGCTTAAATGTTTTATGATAGTGTCCAATTTCATTTTAACAATAATTACAAGAAAATACATACATTTTTTTTTATGGGAAAGTTGTTCTAGGAATATATTTATTAAATAAGAATGTTCTTATCTGCAGTCTGCAGAAAATATATTTAACTGAAGTCAGTTTCAACAAACATAAAACATGCATTGGCATAAGAGAGGTTGTTATATGCAAAAAATATTTTTGTCATTAATTTATGAAAAATGGTAGCATTTTGTTCTTCCTAGAGGTCACACACACACACTAAAGGGAGATCAATATTATTAAACAGATTTTTTAAGTCTAATTGATTTTTAATTGAATTTTTATGTTTTCATGAATTGACAACTTAAACCATATAAAGGACTGGGAGTATCTAGGTCATCACTTGTTAATTTAAGATATATGTATTTATAAATTCAACAATAAAGCCATATGTACATACAGCCGGCTTGGGTCTGTCTCCACCTCACTCCTGTCACATGAATCAACATTGTTTTAGTGGAAGCCATTGAAATCATAACCTGTTTAATTAGATCTTATCTTCCCCTGTGTAGATATGTGACCATGCCCTCTCCTGTTGTCATCAATGATACCAATGTTTTTTGTTTATTTTTTTCCTGATTTTTTAAATAAATAGCTAATTTATTAATCTCAGATTAAATGGATGCTTTAATCAAAACTCCTAAATTATTACACAGCTACCAAATAACTCCAGTGGCTTCTACATAAACAATACGAGTCATGTGACAGCATTGAGGTAGTAGCTCAGACATTTTTAACCAATTTAATTTACGGGTGGCTTCTTAGTTGAATATATTAATGCATATTTTTTGAACTAACAAGTGGTGAACTAGATACTGCCAATCCTTTACCTGGTGCTTACAATGGCCCTTTTACTGTGCTATAGACATTCATTTTTTCATTCAACCATTATCTACTCTGAGGCTGTAGACATCAGGAATACACTTAAATAAAATATGTTATAGTCATCAGAAATAACTGTGAATATGTCCTCTGACAGTTGAATATAGATGAACAGATATTCATCTTCAGATACTGATATAATACCATGCAGAAAAATCACAGATTACTTTCTGAGATGAAGCTCCGCAGCTGTAAACTGTACATTTTAAGGATATTTAATCTCTCGAGCAGCCTACATGTAGTCAAAACCAAAATGTACACTATTAAATAGATAAATACTAGACATTATCCCTCGCTGAGCATCTAATATTTTCAACCCTTTTTTAGTTGCACAGCAAGAATGGTATAATTCACGGAGAGGGAGACTGAGGTGGATAAAGATAGATGAACACAGTGAGGGAAGTCTTTTGGGAGATAAGATAAAGTGATATTGTAGCTGCCACTGAGAACATTGGATTTTGTGCTTTGGAAGATAAGACGGTCATGCTTTCTCACTTCAAAGAATAAAATAGGAGCCTTATAAAATAAAAAAATGCTCAATGTACATATGACACCCAGTTGATCTGACATAATCACATTATTATGTTCAAGAATCTAAATTCATGAAATCAGGAGTGCCTTTTATCTAAAATCTTCTTTATAAAAACAATAATTTTATTCAATCAACCGTTCAAACTAGTGGTTCTTTATCAAGATACACCTGAGAGGCAGCAATAGGCTTAAAGGGACATGGAACACAAAGGCAGACAGCCGAATATCTGCAGAAGTGAGTTGAGGGCTCCGGTTCCTCTCCGCTTGCGAGGCTATTTAATTGCTCAGGGCCTGCAAGTTGCAGGCCCGAAGCCAAAACCGTAAACCATGCACTGGTTCGGAGCAGTTGAGGGCGGGAATATGATCAATTAAGCTATGCCCATAACCTCCCATTTCGAATCAGCCAATATGAAATGAGACTGTCAGAATTACAGCAATAAAACATGGAGGTTACATGTCATTTAATTAGGTGGAGGGGTCCAATATGCGATCAGACTTGCCAAACTTCAAAATAAAGAATTATGAAAATGAATGCCAATATTATTCTTGTCCATATGGGTGGCCTGATATGTATTAACTCATTGATACCCAAGATCGATTTAACCCTGAAATGAAACATACAAATAAATGTTATATGCTGCCAATTTGCTGGCTTGAGACTGTTGTGCAATTACTTCTAATGTCTGTCATCGCTTTCTGCGTTATTTACAGTGCAGTATTGATTTGTTATTTGCATTTACAGTGCTACGAATAGGTGTTTAACCTCTTTGCGGGTCCTCTCTAGCACTCATTGGATTTTCTCCTTCATTTGCCGTTTACGGGTGTGAATGTATTTGCAAGCTTGGGGAAATAGAGCAATTGAATAGCGATTTGCGATTTTAGCCGTGCGAAAGTGACAGATCAAAGTCTTCTGGAAGCTGTAAGTTACGAGTTTGATAGGCGCCCACAAAAAGACACCAATTGAATAGCAAATTAGCTTGCAACCTCACTTAGGGGCTCCCAGATCTCAAATTCACTCAATTGAATGGAGCTCAATGATTTTTTAAGCATTACAAATTTATTTTATTTTTTTACATAAAAACATTTTAAAGGCCCCTATAATTCAGTATAATATAATCCACATTACATTAAAGATCTCCTAAAATCATGTTGAAATACTTTTTGAAATTTTGAAATACATGCAATTTTCACTAGGAAATCAAATAAATTATATCTGTGTTTTCATATAAAATAGAAAATATATACTATAAGCTGGCTCATATTGGGATGATGTGCAGATGTGTAAAAATTAAAAAAAAGGTCACAGCTCTCAGCAATTAGTCTGCATTGGAGGAAGCTACTATATTGCAAGAAAATGGTCCAAGTAAAAGCAAACTAAATATCCTTACTCAAAAAAAGAAATTATGTGCAATACCTACAAATCTCCTAATACTGCTGTATGTTGTATTACATGTTAACCTGGTATTAGCCATGCAATGGAGACCATATAATGGATAGTAGAACTGATCAATGGATTTGTGCATATAATTCAAATTACCTCATATGTGTTAAATGCCGCACCAACAAAATCTGCATATGCATGGTATATGATATTTACATTACCACTTCATACAATAATTCACAAATGTAAACATAAAAAACACCTAGTTTTGCAGTGAGATAGTTTAGAATTGTGATAGTGATTATATCCTATCAGATGCTGAAATATATATTTTGTCCCAGCATCCGTCTTTTGTGCCAACCACTAAATGTAATCATTTTCAAATTGGTATAGATAACAACGTAACATGAAACTTATATAGATTTGGGTATCATCAGAATAGATAGGTTATTGAGAGCCACAATAGCTTATTAGCTTGCCAAGTGATGTAGTATAGAATAAGAAATGCTAGGGACCAAAATCAAAGTGTAATTCAAACTGCCTTATAATAGTACCACGAACAATTGGAAATAAAGTGTCGTTTTTCTATTGCGAAAGTATCTCAAATTATGATGGTGAGAATGTGCTGTCAAGTTGGTGCAGCATGGCTAAAAATCGTGTACACCAAATTGAAATAAAGAGAACTTTCGATACTAGTTGAATTTCTAGATTGAAGCATGTGAGTACGAGGGTCAAAGATCATGAATTCCTTTAGATTGTTGAGATTCTGATTATCGACACCTTTAAAAGCCAGAATTCCAATCATGAAGTATATTAAATGTATTCTGGAAACAAATGCTGGATGAGTGACTTGTGGCAAGAGAGCATCCAGTTAGTTATTAGATGTGTAATGCCCATAGATAGATAAATATCTACGGGAGAAGCATTTGCTGTTAAGTGAGAGGTTACGACACAATCTGAGAAGAAACTGGCAACACACTTCAGTATCTCTGGCATCAAAACCAAGAGGACCAGCATGACCATGGACATAAATATGTGTCTGGTGTGTTATGATCCATGAGGTCACAGAGAGTTGGAAACGACTAAACAAAAAAAAAAAAGACATAATCTCTTTGTGAAGATGCCTCCTCCTCAACATCTTCAGTACCACCACCTGTAAAATTACACCTGAATCATGAAAATAACACTTTGCAGTGTAACCCCACACTACTAACATTTATGGAGACTAGGTGAGGGAAGTGTGAAATGCAAGTCACATGTGTCATGTTCAGAACGGCACACTGGACTATTGCTGGGGTCCTGTATTAACATGGACTGATGTTGGCATGAGGTGGTTAATGTTGCCTGTGGTATGATGTTTAGTATCAAAATGGCAGGTTTTCCCAGAGGAATATAATAAAGCATATCACCTGAATCCTCAGGGAAGTGGGTTAGAGTTTTGGGGTGACCTGACTTTGCCAGCAGAGGGAAGAGGGAAAGCCTTTGGGGTGGGCTTACAGGAAAGTACATATTACATTTGGACCCCTGGCAGAGGAAAAGACTAACACATGACACAGACATTCTGGGAAGGTAGATTCCAGAACTATATAACGTCATTATACTATATTAATATAGAAATCCAACCTTACATGGTCCAATTAAGTATAAAAAAGATAAGTAAACAGTTTTTTTTTTAGATGTACAACTCTCTTCGATATAGTCAGTCTGAATGAATAACATTTATAATTACTAATAATGTTTAGCGTTCATATGCCAGAAAAATAGCTTAATGACTATTAAAAATCAACAATCCTTCCATGTCGCCAGTCATAGAATAAGCAACATTTATATTACAAACTAGATTATTTTCATGTGACAACTTATTTATTTTTATGGGCTTATTATTTCACGTCAACAGTTTGACCTTTATGCCTTAACATCAGATATACTCTGCCAAGCATAAGCGAGAAATTGTCTCTCCAGAGGGAAGCAACGGTTGGATTGATCTTGGCTTTGGATACCAATTTATTGAAAAATCAATGTCCATTTGTGTGACCGACATAAGTGGCGCTCGTCCAGCTGATGATTGCTTCAGGGATGCCTGATATCACCAAGTGAGGTCAGAATAACTTACTTAGAAGTACTGTCATCCTAAAATACTCTAATTATTCTGTTTTTATTAGATTTCAACTAATCTGACTCATTTAGTTCTTGTACTCCATATAAAGTTTCTCAGTTCTATATTAAAGCATGTTTTAAAGCAGCAGAATGTTGTATTTACTTGAAGGACATTTAAAATATACTCTTGTAAAGAACTACATTTAAAATGGGAAGACAATTTTTAGAATTCAAAAAAATATATTAAATTGTTTAATTTATTGCTTTTTTTAATAACCAATTATGCTAAAGTGAGTCTATCACTTTGGTATGTGCCTATTTACTTCCTGAAGTTGGAGGGGACTTTGAAAGTAGAGGAAGCTTCTATGTTCATGTTCCCATTGTGATGAAAGAAGTTTGAGGAGACATTGAGTGCAGAGGAAGTATCTGTCTTCAAATTGAAATGTGGCAGCTAACATTGACAGTACTTTCAACATCAGTTACAACATTTTCATCAGTTTATAAAGATGCACTTCTAGTACTCAAAGTTGGGTAACAGAAGTGCTGTCACTAGTTAAGGTGCAAGCATCCTCCCTAGTCACTGTTCATAAAACTTCAGATGTTTTTATTTAATTCTTCCCAATAATAGATTTTGGAGATAATGATTTCCTTTTACTTTATTGTTAAAAAAAGTAACTATTACGTTTTATAGAGGATAATGAATTTTGCAACAATACAAAATTAGGGTCATGAGAAGGTTATTGTCAGGAATCTGCCTGGCGGTGTAGCAAGAGACCTGTGCTTTAAGCAACTAACGTCAGTTCTCTGACAGTTCATGGTGATCTATCTGTATGTTCCAAACTGACAAAGCCTGTTGGTTCATATATCGTGTTTCCTGCCTGATCCTGTCAGATCCTGCCGAGCTCCTGTCATCAAGTTATGTCCAGTCTGGTTCCATTTCTGAGGATCTCAGGTTAGTCTCCCTCAGCCCTGTTTTTTTTTCTCCATCTGCAAAGCCCAGCATCAGTACTACATAAAATCTCACATTATGAACTGGCCAAACTCCAACCCTGCTGATGCAGAGACCAGTTCTACTGACAGAACCGAGATCATGGAGAATTTAAAGAGGATCAGACTTCCAAAATCTTTGATAACACAGGGATTGATTTACAGGTTGCAAAATATGAGGAATGTCCTAGCAAACCATACATCTATCAAATCAGTTGTGCCAAAGTTCACAGAAACTGAGCCTGTCCTGTTGAAATCTATCCCTTTTGCTTCCAAGATTTCTGATGTTTCAGCATCATACATCAACATTTGCAATTTTCTGGATTTGTGGAAAAAAATCCAAAAGTGGATGGTGTTCTCTACCTTTTACAGAAGACAATTTGGTCTTTCAACTTACAAAATCCATCTTCAACAGCTATGTGCCAAATTGGGGCCTAGGTTCATAGAATCATAACATGTTTTACAGCAACTCAGCTCCTTCTGTTTGCAACCTATCCATCTCTGAAGATACACCACGTGTTTCATGTGAATTTGCTCAAACTTTGGACCTTTGATAGGTTGCCACCCAAGCCTGCCATTCTCAAATGCCATTTACATTGTATAAAAAAATCCTCGACTCATACTAATGGTAAACTGTACTACCTTGTGCACTGGAAGAGCTATGCATGCACCTGCTTTGCTTCACACCTTCCATAAACGGTTCCTTTGCCTGGATGTCATGCAAAGGCCTTCTGTGGATGGAGGTACTGTCAGAAATCTTCCTGTACACTGTAGCAAAATACCTGTGTCAGAAGCTAAATACTTGGGGATATTAAGTTCAGCCCATCCCAGAGTTCTCTGCCAGTTCATGGTGATCTGTAAATTTATTTGACCTGTCAGAGCCTGTTGATTCCAGATTATATCCTGTTTCCTGTATGATCCTGTCTAGCTCCTGTCATCCATCCTGTGCCAAGTTTTGTCCAGTCTTGTTCTGGGGAGTCTCAGGTCAGCCCCAAACTTCTACCTCAGCCAAGAGGGATTATCGCCATCTGCAAAGTTCAGCATCAGTACAAGGTACAACATCACAGTTATGATTATGTTGAATATGCTTGACCTGCAGCCAGTAGCGTAGGAAGTGTCACCTCTTTGGGGTGGCAAAACTGCCCCCACCTGCCTTCCACCACACGTGGCTTTTATTTCCCTTCCCCCGGTCCCCTGTTCCTGCCCCCTGCTCTCTGCTTATGTCTGCTGGCAGGGGTAGGACCCAGTAGAGGGAACAGCCAGCAGACCGGCAGAGATGAGGGGGAGGCATAGGGGGTGAGGGGAGACATAGAGGGGGAGACAGAGGCATGGGGGAGAGGGGGAGACATAGAGGGGGAGAGAAGGAGACATGGAGCGAGGCAGAGGCATGGGGAAGAGAGGCATGGATGGGAGAGTAGGAGACATGGAGGGAGGGAAAGGCATGGGGAAGAGAGGCAAAGGGGAACAAGGGAGACACATGGAGGGAGAGAAAGAGAAGGGGAGACATGGAGGGAGAGGGGGAAACATGGGGGAAGAGGGGGAGAGGGGGGCATGAAGGGAGAGACATGAAGGGAGAGAGGGAAGCATGGAGGGAGAGGGGGAGACATGGAGAGAGAGGGAGGAATGGGGAAGACATGGAGGGAGGGAGAGGCATGGGGGAGAGAATGAGACATGGAGGGAGGGAGAGGCATGGGGGAGAGAATGAGACATGGAGGGAGGGAGAGGCAAGGGGAAGAGAGGCAAAGGGAGACACATGGAGTGAGAGAAAGGGATGGGGGAGACATGGAGGGAGAGAAGGGAAAAATGGGGAAGAGGGTGAGAGGGAGGCATGGAGGGAGAGACATAGGGGGGAAGGAGGCATGGAGGGAGAGCGGGAGAAATGGGGAAGAAAAAGGGAGAGGTAGACACATGGATGGAGAGGCATGATGGGAGAGGGGGATACATAGGGGAGGGGGAGAGCGAGATGACAGATGGAGAGAAAAAGGGGTAGCGAAACAAAGAGAGAGGGATAGAATGAGAGGGGGGAGAGAGAGGGGAGAGTAGACAAAGAAAGGGGGAGGGAGAGACAGAGTGGGGGATAGGGAGAGAAAGAGAAAGCAGAGGGTGAGGGGAGAGAGGGGGGAGGGAGAGAGAGAGACAGGGTGAGAGAGGGGGATTGAGAGAGGGAGAGAAAGTGAGGGTGGAGAAGAAAGAGAGAGAGAGAGGGAAAAAAGAGAGGGGGTTGGGAGAGAGAGGGAGAGGGAGTGAAGAGGAGAGAAAGAAAGGGGAAGAGAGAAAGAGAGAGAAGGGAGGGTAATGGAGAGTAAGGGAGAGAAAGAGGGGAGGAGGAAGAGAGAGAAAGAAAGAGAGGGGAGATAGAGAGAAGGAGGAGTGTGAGAGAGAAAGCGATATATACAGTGGAAATAAAAAGTCTACACACCCCTATTAAAATGTCAGGTTTCTGTGCTGTAAAAAAATGAGACAAAGATAAATCATTTCAGAACTTTTTCCACCTTTAATGTGACCTATAAACTGTACAACTCTGAAATCTTTTAGGTAGAGGGAAGAAAAAATATAAAAATAAAATAATATGGTTGCATAAGTATGCACACCCTTAAACTAATACTTTGTTGAAGCACCATATTACAGCACTCAGTCTTTTTGGGTATGAGTCTATCAGCATGGCACATTTTGACTTGGCAAGATTTGCCCACTCTTCTTTGCAAAAACACTCCAAATCTGGACATCTCCTGTGCACAGCCCTCTTCAGATCACCCCACAGATTTTCAATCAGATTCAGGTCTGGGCTCTGGCTGGGCCATTCCAAAACTTTAATCTTCTTCTGGTGAAGCCATTCCTTTGTTGATTTGGATGTATGCTTTGGGTCGTTGTCATGCTGAAAGATGAAGTTCCTCTTCATGTTCAGCTTTCTAGCAGAAGCCTGAAGGTTTTGTGCCAATATTGACTGGTATTTGTAACTGTTCATAATTCCCTCTATCTTAACTAAGGCCCCAGTTGCAGCTGAAGAAAAACAGCCCCAAAGCATGATGCTCCCACCACTATGCTTCACTGTGGATATGGTGTTCTTTTGGTGATGTGCAGTGTTGTTTTTGCGCCAAACATATCTTTTGGAATTATGGCCAAAAAGTTCAACTTTGGTTTCATCAGACCATAACACCTTTTCCCACATGCTTTTGGGAGACTTCAGATGTGTTTTTGCAAATGTAGCCTGGCTTGGATGTTTTTCTTCATAAGAAAAGGCTTTCGGCTTGCCACTCTACCCCATAGCCCAGACATTTGAACAATATGGGAGATTGTTGTCACATGTACCACACAGTCAGTACTTGCCAGATATTCCTGCAGCTCCTTTAATGTTGCTGTAGGCCTCTTGGTAGCCTCCCAGACAAGTTTTCTTCATGTCTTTTCATCAATTTTGGAGGGAGCTCCAGTTCTTGGTAATGTCACTGTTGTGCCATGTCAACAACTTTGAAGATGTTTTTTTTATTGTGAAGCAAACAACATATAGGACAAAATAACAGTTAATACTTTGTAGAGCCACCTTTTGCGGCAGTCACAGCTCCAAGTCACTTTGGATAAGTCTCTATGAGCTTGCCACATCTTACCACTGGGATTTTTGCCCATTCCTCCTTGCAAAACTGCTCCAGCTCCTTCAGGTTGGATGGTTTGCGCTTGTAAGCAGCACTCTTTAAGTCTGACCACAGAATTTCTATTGCACTGAGGTCTGCGCTTTGGCTAGGCCATTCCAACACATTTACATGTTTCCCCTTAAACCACTCAAGTGTTGCTTTAGCAGTGTGTTTGGGGTCATTGTCTTGCTGGAAGGTGGACCTCCGTCCTAGCCTCAAATCACATACAGAGTGGTACAGGTTTTGCTCAAGAATATCCCTGTATTTAGCACCATCCATCTGGCCACTCTGCCATAAAGCCCAACTCTATGGAGCGTACGGCTTATTGTCGTCCTATGTACAGATACTCCAGTCTCTGCTGTGGAACTCTGCAGCTCCTCAAGGGTTACCTTAGGTCTCTGTGCTGCCTCTCTGATTAATGCCCTCCTTGCCCGGTCTGTAAGTGTTGGTTGGCGGCCGTCTCTTGGCAGGTTTGCTGTTGTGCCATGTTCTTTCCATTTGGTTATGATAGATTTGATGGTGCTCCTGGGGATCATTAAAGATTTGGATATTTTTTTATAACCTAACCCTGAAATCTCAACAACATTGTCCTTACTTGTTTGGAGAGTTCCTTGGTTTTCATTGCAGTGCTTGGTTAGTGGTGCCTCTTGCTTAGGTGTTGCAGCCTTTGGGGCCTTTCAAAAATTTGTGTATATGTAATGACAGATCATGTGACACTTAGACTGCATAGAGGTGGACATCATTTCACTAATTATGTCTTCTGAAGGTAATTGGTTGCACCATAGCTTTTTATGGGCTTCATAACAAAGGGGGTGAATACATACGCACATGCCAATCTTCTGTTTTCTTTTTCTAAAAAATAGTTGTATGTATATATATTTCTCATTTCACTTCACCAACTTAGACTATTGTGATCTGATCCATCACATAAAATTCAGATTAACAAAACATTGAACTTAAAGCTGTAATGTAACAAAATAGGTAAAAAGTCAAGAGGGGGTGAATACTTTTGCAAGTAAATATATATATATATATACACACATTTTAAAATTGAGCCTAAGAACATAATTAAGCAAAAAGAGCAGAGATGATCATCTGAGAATGAACAATATCTAAGTAGGTTTGTTCTATAGGCCTGGTTACCTACTCAGAGAGCAGGGTCTTTTATCTCACTTGTGCCCTTCACAGGGAAAAATATCTTGTAATATATCAATCTGGTCTCACTCAAAAGAGTAATCCAGCCCCGAAATACTAGGTAAATCTATCCTGAACAGGAGAAACAGCAAAGCCTAGAGTTATGTTTCGGCCTCTGTAAGCATGGTTAATGAGGTGCACCACTAACCAAGCACTGCCATGAAGACCAAGGAACTCTCCCTACAAGTAAGGGAAGTAAGTTGAGAAGTACAAGTCATGGTTAGGTTATAAAAACATATCTAAATCTTTGATGATCCCCAGAAGCACTATTAAATCTATCATAACCAAATGGAAAGAACATGGCACAACAGCAAACCTGCCAAGAGAAGGCCGCCCACCAAAACACATGGACCGGGCAAGGAGGGCATTAAACATAGAGGCAGCACAGAGACCTAAGGTAACCCTGAAGGAGCTGCAGAGTTCCATAGCAGAGACTGGAGACATAGGACGACAATTAGCCGAACGCTCCATAGAGTTAGGCTTTATGGCAGAGTGGCCAGAAGAAAGCCATTACTTTCAGCAAAAAACAAAATGGCACAAAAAGGCATGTGGGAGACTCCCAAAATGTGTGGAGAAAGGTGCTCTGGTCTGCCGAGACAAAAATTTAACTTTTCGTCCATCAAAGAAAATGTCTGGTGCAAAACCAACACATCACATCACCCAAAAAACACCATCCCCAGAGTGAAATATGGTGGTGGCAGCATCATGCTGTGGGATGTTTTTTCAGCAGATGGGACTGGGAAACTGGTTAGAGTTGAGGGAAAGATGGATGGTGCTAAATACAGGGATATTCTTGAGCAAAACCTGTACCACTCTGTGCGTGATTTGAGGCTAGGATGGAGGTTCACCTTCCAGCAGGACAATGACCCCAAACACACTGCTAAAGCAACACTTGAATGGTTTAAGGGGAAACATGTAAATGTGTTGGAATGACCTAGTCAAAGCCCAGACCTCAATCCAATAGAAAATCTGTGGTCAGACTTAAAGATTGCTGCTCACAAGCGCAAACCATCCAACTTGAAGGAGCTGGAGCAGTTTTGCAAGGAGGAATGGGCAAAAATCCCAGTGGTAAGACGTGGCAAGCTCATAGAGACTTATCCAAAGTGACTTGGAGCTGAGATTGCTGCAAAAGGTGGTTCTACAAAGTATTGACTTTAGGGGGGTGAATAGTTATCTACATTGACATTTTCTGTTATTTTGTCCTATTGGTTGATCGCTTCACAATAAAAAAAAAAAAAAAAACATCTTCAAAGTTGTGGACATGATCTGTAAATTAAATGATGCAAATCCTCAAACATTGCATGTTAATTCCAGGTTGTGAGGTAACAATACATGAAAAATGCCAAGGGGGTGAATACTTTCCCAAGACACTGTATATTGTGTTTGCTATATATATATATATATATATATATATATATATATATAGTATATAAATAGTACATTCATGTTCACGAGCTAAAACAAGTTAGAAAACATTTTTGCTGCTCAGAATTCCAAGAAATACAGTTATTACACTGCACTCTGGATAGGGACATGCAAATGTGCCAACAAAGGCTTAATCTAAATATAATTTCAAACATGGCTCCTTTTAAGCATATGCCTGGAAAGCCAAGGATAGATTATGCACAAGCCAGGAAACCTGGTTTCTAGCTTGTGTAGTAGATTTTGTGGGGAGGAAGTTTATCGCCATCACCCTTTAATTTAATAATTTACTTATTTATATTAAATTTCGCCTACAAGCATAATTATACAAGAAAGTTATCATAAGCATGGCTTCCAAAATACTTTGAGGGGGTTGAACATATGAGCATGCTCTTCCCAATCTAAATAAAGGTATAATTAAGACAAAAGCTGTGAAAAATATTCAGTATTGTTTTGTCTCTCAGTTACAAAATATATTCTGTTGTATCAAATAATACAGTTATGTATAATATACATAAGATGGCAACTTTAGAAGGAAAATTGCTTATTGTTGTTTTCCTCCAAAGTCAACAACAATGTCAAAGTGAAATAAAGCCTTTGAGATCATGTATCTTCATACCAAGTCATTTGCTGCAACCTGTTGGATTCTCAGATCAGATAGCTCAGAATGGTATCTTATTCAGGCTATAATGTTATTATAAAAACTGACATCAGAGCGTATCTGGTTACTTTAGGATCACAGCACATATTCTGTATTCTATTTCATAATCAAACTTTATCTACATTTACAAACACTTAGCTATTATCCCACAAAACAATCTTAGTATTGGGCTTCTGCAAATTAATTATACATGCAAAATATCAAATAATGGTTGAAAGAGATCTATAGTAACACTACTATTCTGATGTTATATCATGTAAACAATATGAAATAATTATTTATGTTTTTGTTATCAATACTCTTTTTAAGTAGGGTAATATTGCGAAATTCAATATTATTTTTCAAGAAATAAATAGACGTTAGGTATTTCATTATAAATAGCATATTTTAAACATTAAACATTTAAAAAAATAGTAACCTGATTAAAATAGCAGAAAATTCCCCTATGACTTTATAGAAAAGTGAAAATAAAGGTAAATATAAGGTAAAAGCAATCAGAGTCATAAAAATCAATCGGCTCAATAATATTTGCCTTTTTATTCTGTTTGCTTAGACTCGAATTGCAATATTTGCTAAGCTATGTCAGGGGCCCATAACAAATAGAGCTCATTGGACACATTGGGTTATATATAACATGAGGATGAACAGGGATAAGTGGGAATTAAATAGAGTGGAAACATAAACTACCTCCACTTTCTATGTGTGCAATGGGAACTGTTATGAAACCGAGAAAAACTTCACCTCTGATAAATAGTTCCAAC
Source organism: Discoglossus pictus (assembly GCA_027410445.1). Taxonomy (NCBI): domain Eukaryota; kingdom Metazoa; phylum Chordata; class Amphibia; order Anura; family Alytidae; genus Discoglossus; species Discoglossus pictus. Next base: position 48,342,116 of record CM050166.1, read on the forward strand.
AGAAAACATAAAAAGTGTAGGTATTTTATGTTTTCAGGCCCACTAAGCTTATTCCCCCTTAGCGCACTTTAAGCCCACCTTGATAATATACACCATAGTGTTTTGGTTGGGTTGTAAATAGCTCTTCTTGCAGTCAAAGAGCCAGTAAATCAAACCAAAAATATTAATGGAATAAACAGTATATTTATATTTTAAAAAGTGTAAACAGTTTAGTGAGATACCTGGCACTGTTTTTGTATGTGCAAGTACTAATACCTGCATTGCTAACGATGCAATTGTTTTGCTTTCATTTAATGAGCTGAAATGTAAATAGGGTAGTTATATACTTTTTGGCTTGGTATATTTAAATGAGTGCATGTGAAGTGATGTTACTACTTTAAAGAAGTTCAAGGCGGGTTACATAGTTACATATTTATAGAGGTTGAAAAATGACTTTCAGTGCATCAAGTTCAACTGTTTTAGATCTCCTCTGATCTGCAATATGTGGATTAATTGTTAATTCACCCAGAGGAAGGCAAACAAAAAAAAACAGAAAAAAAGGGGAAAAAATTAATTCCTTCCTGATCCCAGATAGTGGCGATCGGATTCCTCCCTGGATCAATATTTCCTCTCCAATTATCCAGGATAGCCCTAAATGCCCTTTTTATTTAAAAAAATTATCCAATCCCTTTTTAAAATTATCCATCAAATCCACGGTCACCACTTCCCTTGGCAGATAATTCCACAGATTAACTACCCTTACTATGAAGAACCCTTACTTTATTTAATGTGGAATCTTTTTACTTCTAACCTCAAAGTATGTCCTCTTGTTAGTTGAAAACCTCTTTGCACAAAAAGCTCACTTGACAAAGCTTTATACTGACCCTGGATGTATTTATATAAAGTACCGTATATACTCGAGTATAAGCCGAGGCACCTATTTTACCACAAATACTGGGTAAAATGAGTGACTCGAGTATAAGCCGAGGGTGGGAAATGTGCTGCCCCTGTGTCCCCCCTCTCTCCCGTGTCTCTTCTCCCCTCTCCCTTCCCTGTGTCTCTTCCCCCTTCCCTTATCACCCTCCTTAACCCCCCTCCTCATTCTAAACCTCCCTCCTCAACCCCACTCCTCATCCTCAACCTCCCCCCTCATCCTCAACCCCCTCATCCTCAACCCCCCATCCTCAACCCCCCTCCTCAACCTCAACCCCCCTCCTCATCCTCATCCTCCCTTCTCATCCTCAACCTCCCTCCTCATCCTCAACCCCCTCCTCAACCTCAACCCCAACCTCATCCTCCCTCCTCAACCCCCCCTCAACCTCACTCCTCAACCCCCTCATCCTCCCCCCTCAACCCCCATCCTCATCCTCCCCCCTCAACCCCCCATCCTCATCCTCAACCCCCCATCCTCATCCCCCTCATCACCCCCCCTCAACCTCCATACCCCTCCTCAACCTCAACCTCCCTCCTCATCAACCCCCTCCTCACCCCCCTCCTCGTTAACCCCCTCCTTAACCCCCATCCTCAACCCCCATCCTCAACCCACCTCCTCAACCCCCCATTCTCATCCTCATCCCCCTCCTCACCCCCCCCAATCTCAACCCCCCTCCTCAACCTCAACCCCCCTCCTCAACCTCAACCCCCTCCTCCTCATCAACACCCTCCTCACTGTCTCCCCTCTAAATACCTCCCCCGCGCTTACCTGATTCTTCTGCATGTGACGTCACAAGCGCGCTGCGTCATTAGCATATACCGAGTGCCGGCATCCGGTATATGCTAATGACGCAGCGCGCATATGACGTCACATGCTCGCCGGGTCCAAGATGGAGCAGAGGCCAGAGAAGAAGCAGGTAAGTGAGGGGGAGGTATTTAGAGGGGAGACAGTGAGGAGGGGTTGAGGAGGGGGTTGATGAGGAGGAAGGGGGTTGAGGATAAGAGGGGGGATGGAAAGAGACACAGGGGGGTAGAGAGACATGGGGCGGTAGAGAGACACAGGGGGGTAGAAAGACACGGGGGGGTTAAAAAGACACAGGGGGTTAGAAAGACACGGGGGGTTAGAGAGACATGGGGGGGGGGTTAGAGAGACACTAGGGGGAGTGACTCGAGTATAAGCCGAGGGAGCCCTTTTTAGCCTTAAAAAAAGGGCTGAAAAACTCGGCTTATACTCGAGTATATACGGTAATCATATCTCCTCAGATGCCTTTTTTCTAGGGAAAATAAGTTTAATTTGGTTAGACTTTCTTAATAACTTAACCCCTCCATTCCCCTTATTTTGTTGCCCTTTATCAGCTCTAAAATGTCCTTTTTATGTAGTGGTGCCCAAAATTGTACTCCATATTCCAAAATGAGGGCGTACTAGGGATTTGTTTAGTGGCAGAATTTTACTTCCCTTGCTTCTATACCCTTCTTAGGACATGCTAATATTTTACTTGCCTTTGCAGTTGCTGCTTGGCATTGCTCACTGTTACCCAGGTGGGTGTCCACAAGCACTCCCAAATCCCTTTCAATATCTGATACCCCTAGATTTGCTTCATTAAGATTATAAATTGCATGGCTATATTTCCTTCCCAGATGAATAACTTTACATTTATTCATATTAAAGCTCATCTGCCATTTATTCGCCCAGTTTTCAAATTTATGCAAATCCCTTTGGAGAGTAAATACATCGTTATCTGTTTTAATTACCTTGCGCAACTTCGTGTCATCAGCAAAAATGACAATACTTTCCAATACTACTTCTAAGTCACTAATAATTATGTTAAAAAGGAGAGAACCTAATACTGAACCCTGAGGAATTCCACTTACCACATTAGTACAATCCGTGTATGTTCCATTTACAACAACCCTTTGCTTCCTGTCTTTTAGCCACCTCTCATTCCATGAGCAGATATTTACTGCAATTTCTGTATCCCTTAGTTTGCTCAATAGTCTCCCATGTGGCACTGTATCAAAAACCTTTGCAAAATCCAAAAAGACTACATCCACTGAGTTGCCTTGATCCAGGATCCTACTAACCTCCTCATAGAAACTAATTAAAGTTGTTTGACATGACCTATCCCTCATAAATCCATGTTGTCTCCTACTTATAATCTTGTTTAAATATAAATGTTCTGTGATTTACTCCTTTTACTTTTATTCCCACATGGTATGGTATATGGTGATAAGTATGTATATTTAGTAATGATTTGCTAGCAAAGAGGGAAAGAGGTATAGAGGATAAAGGGAGACACAAAGAGAGTGGTGTAAATGTACATCAGGAGCTTGGGATGGCATCATTCTGCTATAAAACTGTCCCAGACCCATACAAAAATTTGTGTAATGTAGGGACACTAGGGATAACCTAAGATTATTGGAGAGACATGTTAAGGAAGGCCCTGGGCCACAGATTGGTACTTCGTCCCCACTTCTTGTTTATTGTCTCCTATATGATGACATCATTCATATCTGTGTCCTGGTAATGCTGCATTCTGGGAGCTAGGATGAGCAACCACAGTAAGGTGGTTCACTCTAACTCCACATTTACATCTTTTTTTTTTTTTATAATTAACTTTTTTATTGAAAGAATAAACAAATAGAACATCGTAAGTTCAGCAAATCATATAACAAATCTCTCAAGTATCAACAAGATATATCAAAAAGTTTCTTTCAAAGTTTTTCTTTTTTGGTTAGAATAACACATGAACATGTAAAACATATATATAAAGTCACACAAGATCTTGAACATATGTACATTCCTCAAAGATGATGTGTCCAGGAGGTACAGTAAGGTGAAACCATAGATCAAACATCAGGTCAACCCATAAAAGTAGTTCACACAAACCTTATTGTGGACCTCGTAGAGTCCATAAGTCCCAGCAGGAGGCCCATTGACGGTACCTTTCATCAATTTCAGCTGAAAGTGAGCTCATAGCCCGAATGAACCTGATTTTGTGAAGTACTTCAATGTGAGTAGGGTAGGTAAGGTTCCAGTGTTTAGCTATGATGCATCTCGTGGCCAAAAATATCTGTGTTGTTAAACATTGTTCTGATTTGAATAGCCCCGTAATCGGAAGGCCTAGCAAAGCTTCCTCAGGCTTTTGTGTTACTGTCGTCCCCAAAAGTGTTTCTAATAGGTCGTATGTTGCTGTCCATATGCGTCTTATTTTCGGACACTCCCACAGCATGTGAATCAGTGTACCAGTGTCTCTGCAGCCCCTAAAACATGTGTCAGGGTGTGTTTTGTTCAGAAAATGGAGTCTTGCTGGTGTAAGGTACCACCTCATTATTGTCTTAAAAGAGTTTTCTTTTAGTGTCACGTTTAGTGAAGACGTATTGGCTTGTTTGAGGATCTTATTCCATTGGCTGTCGTCTAGAGTTACCTGCAAGTCAGCGTCCCATGCAGTTTGGTAATGTGGTTTAACCCTGTTGGTGAGAGACACCATCTGATTGTAAATAATGGCTATATTGGCCTTACCTCCGGGATTGTTGATACAGCATTTCTCGAAGGGAGATTTGGTATGATATTTGTTTATTAGTGTATTAGTGTGTTAGTGTCTCATTAATTGCCATCAGATTAAGCCACTCTCTATGTGGCACCGGAGTTATGTCAGTGATAATTGACGATGTGTTGCTTTGTGAGGTCACCCAGGTATCTGCCACAATAGTTATTTTGTTCTTTATCCACCATTTCATCTGGGTAAATTTATTGAGGTTCTGACCTTTGTGAGATTGCCATAGTGGAATCAAGCCAGAACTCACGCTCAGGAGGTCCACCCTTCTGTTCAGGTCTTTCCATAATTTCAAAGAGTGGCTAATACAAATCGGTAACTCTCCTGTTCGTAGGTCCCGACCTAAGCTAAGCCATAAAACCTGAGATAGTAGCCAATGCTTGTCTTCTAGAAGTTGCCTCTCTATGTCTGCCCACACGGCCAAAACTAGGAACGTAGTATAACACTACTTCAAGGAGAGCGAGCGCTGTCCTTTTAATTAAATTGGTGAGTCCAGTAGTATTAGACTCCAATACTGACTGGATTCGCCGGGGTGTGTGTATATGGTGAAGCCCTTAAGGGACACTATCAATATCTATATAAAAAAAAAAGAAGAAATATTCTTCTAAAGTGACAGATAGTTATGCAAGAGTTTAACTAGTCATGTCTGTTCATATTTTGGTCGCAAGTTTTAGAAGATCAAAATAAGAGGTAGAACCTAACTATAACATATCATATAACAATACATCACAGTGTTATTGGCACATCTGGCTGGTCAGGGGCCCTGTTTTGATGTCTTCTGGAGGGGCGGTTGGAACCTCTACCACGAGAATTAAGGCCAACTGTTCTTCCTCTGGGACCCTCTGTTAACTCCCTGACGGGTTGCCTGTCGCCAGAAACTCCAGGAGCATCTGTTAAAGTAATGCCCCAGGTAGCTAGAAGGGCCGTCCCCTCCTCTAGGGTTCTGATGGTAAAGAACCTGCCATCCCTGGCAATCAGTAGGCGAAATGGAAAGCCCCAAGAGTATTTCCAGCCATGGGCCAGGATGTTGTCCAGGAGTGGTTTCATCATTTTCCTCTTGAATAACGTTTGTTGAGCGAGGTCCGCAAAGACAATTGGTCTGTGCCCTTCGATGTCAGGGATACCCCCCCCCCCCCCTGGATGCTCTCATGAACATTTCCTTAGTTGTAAAGTAATAAAAGCGGGCGATGATATCTCTGGGGCGTTCGGACATGGTAGAAAGACCTCCCAGAGGTCTATGGATCCGGTCCAGTCTAAATTGCTCAGAGTCCAGATTTGGTAGCAGAAACTCACAGAGCTCTGACATGTATAGATGGAGGTCAGTTACTGATTCGGGTACGTTTCTCAGTCTGACATTCTGTCTCCGAGATCTATTTTCTAGGTCTTCCTGAAATGTTAAGTGGCGGGCTTGCTCCTCCTTTAGCATGGAATTTTTTCCTCAATCTTGACATGAGATTGTTTTAGTTTGTTATATTTCTCTTCAAGCGAGTCAGTTTTAGCGTCCACTCTTTTTATCTCGGACGTCAAGTCTGCTGAGACTTTTTGGATGTCCGCTCTGATGTCCTCCCTGAATGTGAGGATCAGGTCTTTGAGGTCTTGGATATCACCCTTAGTGCTTGGCGCTGTATGCTCCGTCGTTGTTGCTGCCGTGGTTTTTGAGTTAGGCTGTTGTTTTTGAGATGCAGGGGGTGACGTTCTAGGCAAGTAATAAGATTGTATATTCTTGCTACTTTTTCTCGTAGCTACTCCAGCCATGACATGAGATAAGGTATTTTGTCACTTTTGCGTTTGTAAGTGTCCCCATGTAACGGGCATATGGGAATAGGAAGTTACATCCTGGAGAATATCAAGTCTCTCATGTGAAACATATGCTCCATAAGCTTTGTGCTATCAGGAAGTCCCTTTGTCGTTTACCACTTTCCTCCACTAGATGGCAGTGGCAGACCAGGGAAGTATCAGATGTAATTGATAGTCTTAATTTCTTGTAGTAGTAAGTTAATGTAGTTTAAAGATCACTGATGTTATATTCCTGAAATTTCTCTGGGTGGTAGTGCTGTATATCTTTATTGCAGTAAATTGAATATATGTGCATCCCATTAGACCCCAAGATATAGTAAGTTACCAGAGTGCTTCAGGGATTGTCACTTTGACCATCGGGCGGCTGTATTGTAGTGTGCTCTGCTCAGCACCAGCCACATTGTAGCTTGAAGAAGGAATAAAATACTTTTATTGTGCACATGAGAATCTGTGAACTTCCAATGTAGGGTAGATGGTGCCCCTTTTCTACTTTAACAGATAACAATTGTATCCACCTGCCTTTGGTGTCAGGCAGTTGCATGCACTTAGTGAAATCAGAATGGCGGTCAGTCACTGGGCCTAGTCCTGCCCTAGTTAGAGCATAGAGACCACAAGTCACAAAATGCCCCCTATCACAGGGGAGTGAGGCATAAGAACTTGCAGAGTTGTGTGTCACAGTTCCAAGGCAATGATAGTTGGATTCTTTGCCACAGCTGTAAATATTGACAACAAAAAATCAGGGCTTGGCTGTCGTTTGGAATAGGACTAGAACATAAGAATGTAAATCGGGCTCTAGTCACACACTTAACAAACTTCAGTAGACAATAGCAACAAAATCATAGGACACTGGGTTGTAGAGGCCTAAGTAGGCTTGTCAGTTGTAGTGGATTTCAGAAGCACTGATAGGTTTGTCAGTTGTAGTGGATTTCAGAAGCACTGATATATATTTTGCATTCCTGATTTGCATTTTTAAGCCTGAGCATGTCATTTTCGTAAGCTGCCACTTGGTGGTAGTATTAAACTATCTTTTATACAGGGAGTAGTCATCAGCAAACTTATACAAAATTGGAGCCGCTCCCTTTATCTCATACAACATAAACAAGTTAAGATGATAAGGGATTGAGGAAAAAAAAAGTAAATTCCTTGTCTTAAACAGTTCATTACATTTGGCTGTGGCAGTTTTGCTTCAATTGCTTTGCTGATTAGAGTCCAGCACCAATTAGGATTTAATAAACAGAGCTTTTAATGATGGTTGCAAACATATGTGTCCCAGCAATGAGATGCTGTAAAGGTACAGTCCCTGAGGTGTGGGAGTACAACTTCACTTGCTCCTTATGATCCCAGATTGGTGTAGAAGTTCATGCAGGGCTATTGCTAGCTTTACCCTGTGTTAGCTTTTAGTAGTAACCCATATAGAGTGCTTGTTAATTTTCCTTCAAATATGAAGTGAAAAATTATATGTTGTGCTCCACTTTATATCTCCCATCAAGAGGCCCTTCCCTGGGTAGGTGAGCTGGGGTCTAGCTGGGGTAGGATGACATAAGAGGGTCCCCTTTGGGGTTTAGACTCACCAGACACCTTCCCAATAGTTGTTGATTGTGCCCCATCCAGTATCTTTCAGTCCAGTAGATCTGTGTTAAAGTGAAGTCCAAAAGTTGCTGCACAGTGCCAGAGCATTCCAGACTGTTCAGTCACTGCAGCCTGGTCTTGTAGATCAAAAATAATCCAAATTGCTTGGTAATTTCATGTTGTTTTAAAGCCTTATTGCAGGGAGCTCTGTTCTTTTGCTTCCTCTCTGTTTGCTGCTAGCCACACCTCCCACATTTACATCTTTTAAAGTTTTTGTTTGATTTAAAACTAGCCAGCCAAAAAGATCCTTCACAACTCACTATTAATTATGAATTTATAATGTTTCATTGCATGCTTAAATAATACACTAGTGTATTCACATATTATAATTGTCAAACTGCGATTCGTCGCCACGCTTTGCGACAAATCGCAGTTTGACAACATTGCACATTGCACATATGCACATTGCACTGCGTTAGCAATGGGAATGGGTGCGCATGCGCATTACGTGGCATTATCCACGCATGCGCATAGCGCTGCGTTATCAGTGCATGCGCACTGCGCAACATCAGTCAGGAGGGAGAGAAGGGAGGCAGAGACACACAGGGGAGGGAAGAGACACACAGGGGAGGAGGGGAGAGACACACAGGGGAGGAGGGGAAATACACACAGGGGAGGAGGGGAAAGACACACAGGGGAGGAGGGGGAGTTGGGAGAGGCACAGGGGAGTGAGAGGAGGGGGAAGGGACCCAGGGGAGGGAGAGGAGGGGGGAGTGACCCAGGGGAGGGGGACAGACACAGTGGAGGGGAATGGGGGGAAAGAGACGAAGAGACACAGGAGGGAGAGGGGGGGAAAGAGACATAGGGGAGGGGGAAAGAGACACAGGAGAGGGGGAAAGAGATGCATGGGAGGGAGAGGGATGAAGAGACACAGGGAGGGAGAGGGGAGGAAAGAGACACTGGGGAAGGGGGTAGCAATACAGGGGAGGGAGAGGGGGGAAAGAGACACAGGGGAGGTGGAAAGAGACACTGGGGAGGGGGAAAAGATACAGGGGAGGGGGAAAAAGACACAGGGGAGGGGGGAAAAGACACAGGAGAGGGGGAAAGAGACACAGGAGGGAAAGAGACACATGGGAGGGAGAGGAGAAGGGGAAGAGACGCAGGGGAGTAAGAGGAGGGGGAAGAGACACAGGAGGGAGAGGAGAGGGAAGATACACAGGGGAGGGGGCAAAGACACAGGGGAGGGAAATGGTGGGGAAGATACACGAGGGAGGGTGGGACAGGGAAGAAGAGACACAGGGGAGGGAGGAAGAGACACAGGGGAGGGGGAAAGAGACACAGGGGAGGAGGAAAGAGATGCATGGGAGGAAGAGGGGGGAAGAGATACAGGGGAGGGAGAGGGGGAAAGAGACACAGGGGAGGTGGAAAGAGACAGAGGGGAGGGGGAAAGAGACACAGGGGAGGGGGAACAGACACAGGGGAGGGGGAACAAACACAGTGGAAGGGGAACAGACACAGGGGAGGAGGAACAAACACAGGGGAGGGAGAGGTGGGGAAGAGTCACAGGAGGGAAAGAGACACGGGAGGGAGAGGAGGGGGGATGAGACACAGGGGAGTAAGAGAAGGGGGAAGAGACAGGGGAGTGAGAGGAGGGGGAAGAGACACAGGAGGGAGAGGAGGGGGGAAGATACAAAGGGGAGGGGGGAAAGACACAGGGGGAGGAAATGGAGGGAAGAGACACAAGGGAGGGGAGACAGGAGGGAAAGAGACACTGGGGAGGGTGGAAGAGACACTGGGGAGAGGGAGGGGGGAAAGAGACACATGGGAGGGGGGGAAAACACTGGGGAGGGGAAAGAGACATAAGGGAGGGAGAGGATGGAAGATACACAGGAGGGAAAGAGACACAGGGGAGGGGGTTGGAGACCCTGTAGGGAGAGGGGGGTAAAAACACAGGGAGGGAAGGAGACACAAGAGAGGGAGAGGAGGGGGGAAAGGAGACAAAAGGGAAGGAGAGGAGGGGTGAAATGAGACACAAGGGAGGAAGTAGACAGGGGGAGAGACTCACAATGAACGCCAAAGGCGCTCATTGTGAGGCCCTTGATGAGCCCAGTAAAGTAGGGGGTGGGAAAGGTAGAGTGGGGCTCGCACCGAAGGCACTCATTGTGAGGCCCGTGATGAGCCACGAAGACGCTCTTTGCGAGGCCTGTGATGAGCGCCAAAGTAGAGGGGGAGTGGCTCCCATTGTGTGGCAAACAGCATTGCCAGGCTTCACTTTATATTGCCGTTATTTTTGATTTTCGCTAGTTTACATATAAAGCTCCTATTTTTATTTGCTAAGCATAGGCTATTAAAAACAGTTAACATCTGTTCTTAGCTTCTATGCTACTAGGCTCCCCTGAAGCAGAGCTTTGTATCGCCTCTTACCTGTGTACATCAGGGGCATGGTCAGCTCTTCCTGTGTTCTGGACTATCATAGAGCTTTGAAGCAGGTTGGGCTGATGTCACTGGCCCTGCCACATGACATCAGCTCAGCCTCCATTGCCTACATAGAGGTAACAGCTCTATTACAACATGCCTGCAGCTGCACCATGGGCTCCGCCCAGTAACAGTGCATGAGACATCATAGCCCCAACCTACACCGGTCAGACTTTATTTTTATTCTAGCAAACAGGAATAACTGCCCATGCACCTGATGACATAAAATTGCAGGAGCTACGCTGTTCGTCTTAAGGGGGAAAGCATACAGCTAAAAAACTAAGAAATAAATCACTTGTATTTATTTTAAACTGCATAATGTTTTAATAGCCTATGCACAGCAAATAAACATATGAGTCTTACATGTACCGTAAATGGAGTATAGTGGTACTTTAACATGTAACATAATGTTCGCTCTGGTATAGTGTCTGTGAGTACTATAACTCTGTCAGTAACATTATCAGCTTTAACAGAGCACCTACGTGGACATATTAACGTTGCGGGTCTGAAACTTTTGCACTAGGAAATAACTGTTCTTTAACATAATTACATTTTGCATAGCCTGTAGTTCTTGGTAAATAACAGATCTTACACTATACTGTGGGAAACGTAGTCCTTTTATGGCAGAGCAACAAAAAAAGTATTGATATTAGCTCAACTTTGACAAAAATTAAGTTTTCATTGCTTTAAATTTATGAAATATCATCTATATATTTGCTGACGGATAGAAAATCAGCATATTTCTACTGTCAAGTTTGCTAAACTTTGGTTTCTTTATATTTTGGAATTTTATTTTTCTTTCCAATAAATTTATGGCTCATGCCAAGAAAGGGTGTTTCCTATAAAATTAGTGGGCCTTGTCCCTGTTGGAAAACTAGCCAGGAAAAAAAGGAGGGAAAGCAGAAATCACTTTGCCTGTGTAGGATCCCACATAACACACAGTGACACAATGCAAAAGGGAGCATTTATGGGAAATCATAACCTTTCTGTATTTTGCTTCCTAATGTTACAAAGAGATTTCAACAATATTGGACAAATCATTGCTTCACTTTGTTTGGTAAAACCACCCAGGTTCAATACATTCCACATGTCCCTGGACCATTTTGATCTAGATAGAGTGAATATTGAAAAAACAAAAGAAGATTTTTGAGATTTAGTCTTGGTTTTGGCCATTGACCCATCTTCAACATATTTTGTTGGAATTTAAACATTTGTACTTTAAGGTGTTTATCGTGATCTCACAGGCGAGTTGTACAGAAATAGTGCTTAAAATAAAGATTCTTAGCTTATGTTGTTATATATTATATCAAATACCATACAAATTTGTACTTTTTGACATTGAAAAGAATCAATACTATCAAAAATCTAAATTAATGAATAAGATGCCATATGTATCCATTCATTGATTACAGGAATAAATGGGGATAAGTTTCCAGTTCCATTCACCATCAGGACTATCAGCCCTATTAAATTCCAAGCCTGCAGGGGCAACGTGAGACCCGCAACGGCAGCAGGCTTGAAATTCGGGCGAGTTTTAGAGCTATTAAATTAGACCATGAAGCGAGTTACAGGCTTGAGACGCAAGCCCGTAAACCATTCTTGCCACGTTGGATGTGCGGCCGTGAACATGATCAATTAGTCAAACTCGCAGTTACGGGTTCAGACAGAGCCAATGGTAAAAGATATTGGCATCATTACGTCACTGAAAAATGGAGGTTAGATTTCAAAGCTTTACGGGTTTCAATTACGAGTTGTGATCACACAAATAATGCAATCTTAATAAATCAGTAAATATTAATTTCTAGTCCGTGCAAGTTCCATTATATGTATTAACACATTGATTTCTCGGGATCGATATAATTAAACTGAAAAAAAAGTATTTTATATTGCAGATTTGCGAGCTTGAGAATGTTGTGCTATTAATTGTAATATCTAACATCACTTTCCCTTTACTTATAAATACAGTAGTGTGTTGATATTTGCATTTACAGTGGTACGGATAGGACTTTAACCCCTTGTGGGTCCTCTCTAGTACCTGTTGGATTTTTGGCTCCATTTGCGGGTTACAGGTTTGAATGCCAGTGAATTTGTTGCAATTTAATAGCGATTTGTAAATTTAACAGTTATGGGCTTGACAGATCAAAGGATTTGTGGGTGCGCAGTTCAAATTTCAACATCCCGTAGGGTTTATTCGCCCTTACCCCTCAAGTTGTCAGCAGGTTGCTTTACGGGGCCAATTTAATAGCTGTATGTCTTGCAGGCTATGTTATGGGCTACGGTTTTACACGTTAAGAAGATTTAATAGGGCTGTATGGCTACCACTTCTGCAGGAGCCAGTGACACAAGGTCCATAGCGTCCAGCTAAGCAGAGACACTCACCAAATGACTTCCATGCACCTCAGTTTCTCTTACCTGAAGACCTAGAGCCAAAAGGCACCACCATCTTTTCTGCTGCCTCTGAACTGACCCAACATGCCGTCCCACCAACCCTGTCCACACCCACGCACCTGTGATTCCTGCTACCTTATAGTGCATGTTTCTTCACTATCACTTCCATCTCTGCTGCAATCACTAATTAACCTGTATTCTTTTCAAAATTTCCCTTCTGATTTCCATGTTCTCTACAATTTCTTTTACCCTCTTTCTACACTTAACTTTACTTTAATCAATTTAAACATACCACAACTAGATAGAAATGTACACTGCCAAGCCCTTGATTTTCCCGTTTAATTATTTCACCTTTTGTTTTATTACTTGCAAGCTCTCAGTATTGAAAAGCACTTTGCATTTGTATGATTTTTATCTGGAGGATAGGGTCGTCAACTCCTTTTGCATCAGTCTCCCAAATTATGGATTGTCATAACCATGTTTTACATTACTGAAACGCTACGGAACATGTTGCAGCTATCAAAATAAAAGATATTATTAATAATAATAATAATACTTGTAAATAAAGGTATATCTAAGTTTCCCTGTTTTTAATCTAACACATATCGCTTGTATCAGAAACACACATTACATTGAGTCATATACAGACTTATTTAAAAATAAAACTTGTTTTCCACGCCCCCAGAGGTGTTTACATAGGCACAGTATACCTACCAATCGAAACACTGCATCTGGGTATGGATTTTAACCCTTTCCTAACCGTCATAAATAAATAAATAGAACAATTACGGCTGTATTTCAAGTGCAATAGAAAAGTTAAAAGACTTAACACATACTAAATATTGACTAAAACTCTGCAGGAAAGAAGAAAATGACTCTAAAGCAAATGGGAGACATCCGATTCATGTTTAAAGGACCACTGTACAATAAAAAAAAATATTGTTTTGAAAACTTTCAGTCTAAGTAAGAGCATCATTAAAAGACAACTAAACTCCCATAGACTGCTCTTCTTAACCTGAAAGGGAAGATCAACATTAATACAGGTATACCCCCCTTAAAGCGACCCCATTTAGAGCTGATTCGCTATAGATCTGTTTTTCCTGCCAGACCCATTTTAATGCTAAACCCTGCTATAACATTGTTATTGCCTATAGCATTGCCTCGCTATAGTGCTGTTTTTGCCTGCCAGACCCCTTTTAGAGCTCTGATTCACCAAAACACTGCTTTTTTTCTCTAAAGAAAACAGAATCTAAGATGACCCAGAAGCTTCAACATCAATAATTTAAAGTTTATATTTCTGCTAATGTTCAGTTAGTGTTGTGTTTGCTATTTATTTAAAGTTCATATAAAACCAAAACATTTTAAACTTCAATTGAAATTATGTATTTTGTCATGAGTTCCCCTATTTTGTTTAGCACTCCTATTGCCTGGAATCTATCTACAGCGTTAAACGAAGTATTCCTGTACATGAAAAGTAAAACAAAATATTAAAAAGTAAAGCATACTTCCCTTTTTAGAGACTGATGCAAGCTGATCTGATCCTCCTCAGCATGTCTTAATGAGGGGTTGTGAGTGCCACACAACCTGTTAGCTCTGTACCACTCGGTTAATTGAACCCAATGGGCAACATTTTGATTAACAGCTAGAGGGCAGGATTAACAGTGAGGTCACGTGTGATGTCACCGATAAGCCTGCCCCTAAGCTGTGAATCAATTCGGCACAGGCACTGAACTAGCCACTACCACTGCCTACACTGATCCTGCATACCTCCCTCCTCTAAACATGGCTGCCTGTGAGGTGTGTGTGTGTCTGTCTATCTATCTATATATTCAACTGTCTCTCTAGTTATCTATCCCATCAATTTATTGGGTCTACCTATTTTATCTACCTGTTGCATGTACTCATCTCATCTACCCATCCCATTGTTTTTTACCCCTCCATCTACCTATCTACCCATTTAATTTATTCATCTCATCTACCCATCCCATCCACCTATTCCATCTATCCATTGTATCTACATCCCACCTACTCACTGTGTCTATCCACTGTATCTACCATCATATATACCCCTTCCATCTACCTATCTATGCATCTCATCTACCCATTCCTTCTACCTATCTACCTATTTCATTTACCCATTGGATCTACCCATCTACTACCTACTTATCACCTCTACCCATTGCATCTGCCCATCTCACCAACCCATTGTACCTACATATCTACCCATTGTATCTATCCACATCTGCTCATCTACCTATTCCATCTCCCCATTGTATCTACCTATTCCATATACCCATTGTATCTACCCAGTATATCTATATTCTACCAGTTGCATCTACCCGTCCCATCTACCTATTCCACCTGCCCATTAAATCTACCTGTTGTATCTACCCATCTCATCTACCAATTTCATTGTATCTATCAATCACATCTACTCATTCCATCTACCCATTTCATTTATTCATATCATCTACCTATCCCATTTACCAATGTACCTATCCACTTACCCATTGTATCTACGCATCTCACCTACCCATTGTATCTACCATCCCACCTACTCACTGTGTCTACCCACTGTATCTATCCACTGTATCTATTCATCATATATATCCTTAGCATCTACCTATCTACCCATCTCACCTACCCATTCCATCTACCTATCTACCAATTTAATTTACCCATTGCATCTATCCATCTACTACCTACCTATTTAATCTACACATTGTATCTACCCATCACATTTACCCATCTCACACCCCATTATATCTACCTATCTACCCATTGTATCTATCCATCACATCTATCCACCTACCTATTCCATCTACCCATTATATCTACCACCTACCCATTGTATCTACCCATCCAACCTGCCTATTTATCTAGTCATCAACCCATTGCATCTACAAATGTATCCATTGTATCTACCCATTACATCTACCCATCTCAAAACCCATTGTATCTATCCATCACATCTACCCATCTAAATATTCCATCTACCCATTGTATCTACCTATCTACCCATCGCATCTACCCACCCCATGTACCTATTGCATCTACTAAATGTATCTACACATTCTATCTACCCATCCCATTTATCTATTGCATCTACCTATTATGTCTGTCTCTCTGTTCTGTATAGAAAAACACTCTTCACAACATATTCTGATAAAGTCCAGACGTTTATTATAAGTTTATTCCAGGCATCACATACAAAGAGGATTTAATTCCATAGACTTCTATGGGACACAGACCCACAACCTAATTGGTTGACGTAAAGATGGACGTCTGAACCCCCATTGCTTTCATCTAGAAGAGTCTGTGGGCTGTCTACACACATATAAACACATACAGACATACATATTATATCATCTCATATCTCCATCAAAAATTAATAGATTTCAAAAATTCCAAAAAATAACGGATTTCAACATGCTTTTAGGAGAACTTCACAGTGGTGTGGTCCAAATTTGGATTCCTCTGCTGAGTCCTGGTAGAATCATTGATACATAGGTAGAAGTTGTGTATTTGAAAGTGGTGTTTAAATTTCTGGAGAGAAGTGGTATTTTCCCTCTGCATTAACTTCAATTCGTCATATGCATTATTAATCAAATGTGTTAAATAAATTCTCTTTTCAGTCTTTTTTTTTTTTTTTTTTGGCGTTGTTCAGTCGTTTCAGACTCTCCTCATGGACCATAACACACCAGAACATCTTTATCTCCATGGTTATGCTGATCCACTTGGTAATCATTGTAGAGTTACTGGAGGGGGTTGCCAGTTCCTTCTCCAGTGGGCCACAGCATACAGCTCCTGGTATTCCTAGGTGTTTTCCCATCTCAGTACTGACCAGGTCCAACCCTGCTCTACTTCAGGGTGGTGTTATTCAGTCTAGATATATACAAAATTGAGCTTGACTCCAACATGCAGAATGCATCACAGCAACTCTTAGCATGCAGGAAACTAAAGTTTGCTGTGGGCTCCCTATAACCATCAGACTTGACAGCATGGTAATCACAATGCTTATAAAATTCTAAATATAAAAATTCAATAGCTGAAGAATTTAATTTTGTAGTGAATTTCAAATTGCAATCATTGTGATCAGGTTTTCCGGGAACCTTGCAATGTGAGTATGATATACACCATCACACCCTCATATGCACACACATGCACCCCACACATAGATAACTGAAATACAATAGCACTGTAAGCTCTCTGGTTATGACTAAAGATATATAGGGCAGCAAGAACCATGTAGATCCAGGAAGCAACATATCATTATCATAATTGTTATCAGTGAAATGTTTATCCAATACCTGCAGTTAAAACTGATTCTGAGAACAAGTAGCCAAAAAGATCAAGATTGATTTGACATCCAAAAGAGTACATGTATGCGTGTGCACACTGCAGCATATGCAGATACAGACTTGCATAACCTGGACCATGTCGCATCTGCATGTTAACAACCATTGCTGAGAATTGGTCATAGATTGGTCAGTTTCACGCACTGCAGATTGCACACCTCAGCAGGATTACATATATTGATATAAGCCATGACCCACAATGCCCATGTTACAGGTCAATGTTTATCTGCGTAAAACAATCACTACATCCAATTACAAGAAACCATATTGTCAGGGGATATGGAAATAAATAGCAAACAATTGTTTAGAGAATCCAAACTCAAACACTTTTGTACTTTCATTTCAGTACCCAGGAGGCCTACTCCGCCCACAGAGACACAGGTGGTGGCTCCACAGGAGGAGGAACCACATCCACCCCTGCAAGTGGTGGTGGAGGTGGCCCAGGATGGTAACAGAAAGCTGACCCATCAGCAGCAAGACGGCTGCCAACAGCACCATTGTGGGAACCCCCCCCCCCCGCGTCAAGGGCATGTTCTCAGCCTTTTTTATTCACCTCACATGTCTTCGAGTCAGGAACCAACATCACCTCCACAAATGTGCTGGTACTGGCCCACGACTGCCACCTGGTCTGATACCATGAATGACTTGGCAGGACCCCACCTCCACTCCTAACCTAGACTCAACAAACCTGGGCTACACCATCGCCACGGCCAACACCACCGCCACAGCTGACACCATCGCCAAAACCCACAACACCACCATGGCCCACACCAATACCACTGCACCAGCCCACACCACCGCCACAGCTGACACCAACACCACCGCCATGGCACACACAATTGCCATGGCTGACACCATCGCCACAAGGACCTCTGGCATCACCATCGCTACCGGCACTTCTAGCATCACCATCCTCACCAGTACTCCTGTCATCACCACTCATTGAGCGGCTATTATAATTGGGGGAAGGACAGGTCATATCTCTCCAGTCTTTGGGTCCACCGCCTCTACGATTATTGCAACCAGAGCCGGTACCCTCCTCATCTCACACCTTACCACCAATGCCAGCTGCTATACAGCCACACCAGGTGGACACACCCCTCACTCCAAAACCTCCTCCTTGTGGCAGTGGGAGGAGTCACATGCACGGAAGGTGGGGGCCCAGTGCTAAGGAAGAGTTGTAGGTAGGCGAGAACCTCCTCTAAGTCCTCACACTCTGCAATGAATATTAATTGGTATAAATGTTGACATACTATTGCCTGACTACATCCAGAGTGTGTACACGTATTGGTTTATTGAATATTTCAGCAATTGCTGTTCAATGTCGTTGAGATGAGGTGATGAAGTCAATCCAAATAGTGTTCTGATTGATATCTTCTTCTTGCCTCTGTATGTCTTAGTAGCCCAATCTCACGACCCTGAAGGCATGTTCCTCAACCTCCTCCTTCTGTTTTTTAGATTCGGATCAACTATTTGGGATTATTCCCTAATATATGGAAACACACTGTGTGTGGAATAGATTCGTATTACATTATCCATGATTTATAGCAACTGTTTAATTGAGCAGATGATAACCAAAAGTAAGTGCTATGCGCATTACTGGTTACTTTGGTTAAAGTGATTTCTGATGATCCTTTCTTTCATCAGATTCCGATTGCAGTGGTATAGTGAACACATGGAACCCTGGTAGTTGCTATGCATTATGATTATTCTAGACTTTTACATTACCCTCCTTTTTGTACAAAATGCCTCTTGCCCTTCCAGGTCCGCCCGCACCACACAGTCTTGTATATTTCTGAGTGTGCTCTGTGTATGAAACAAAGCTTTGTTATACAATTAACACTGTGTCAGTGTGTTTTCAATGGTTGGGGTTTTGGGACACCCACCTACATCACATTTGTGTCACAAACTAATGAGCCCTAGTTACTGTGCAATAGATTAATACATATAATAATAATACTAATATAATAATATAGAGTTAATACACTTGACAGGACCGATTTGTGATACTGTGGAATATCAACATTCCCCTAAAGGCCTAATAAGAATATGTGATAATGTGAATCGATTGATAGCAAAACCCAGCCTCCATGTGTTTGGGCCCTTACTGATGGGTAAGAGTAGATTGGTATGATGTATAATCTCTCTTCTGGAGTACTAACTTGTGGTGGTGAAGGGGCTTTTCTACTTCACTCAAGTCTTCTGCAACCAAAAGCACTACATCTTCTATCAAGAAGATTTCCTGATCCAGACGCTACGTGCTGAAGGAAATGAGGAAGTGGCTTTCCATCTGGATTAATGATGAAACAGAGTGAAACTCAGGCACACGACCATAATGGAAAAGGCCAGCAGCATCTATGGTCTTATGCAAAGCCAAACACCTGATATGAATCATATGATATGAGGAGCAGCGAGCACTGATATAGAAGCTGCTTCAGCCTTTCCAACCACTTTGAAAGACATTGTAGAAAGAGGCATTAAACATTGACAAGACTGGACTGTTCTGGAAGCGAATGCCAAAGTGTACCTTCATATCGCGTGGCAGAATCCAGCACCGGTTCAAAGAAGCCAAAGACTGTATAAACCTTCTTCCAGGTGGGAACGCCAATGATGATTTCAATATTAAACCATTGCTGGTGAAACATTCCAAAATACCAAGAGCCATGAAGGGGATTTCTAAATCCACATTACTGGTGTTTTGGCAATTTAACCGTAAACCTTTTATCACCATGTACATCTCCAAAAACTGACCATTTTTGTCCATCCGTGTAATGCTACTGCAGACATAAACAAATTGAAGCAAAAGTGCTTGTGTTGATTGATAATGCTCCAATCTACCCTACCAACTTGTCTGAGGTCGATTGCTGCATCCCAATAGAAGTAGTATTCCTGCCACTCAACACTACTTCATTAATCCAGCCAAGACCTTTTATCTTTGCCGTTCATTTAGCCAGCTCATTGCCAAAGCAGCAAAAACAAAGCCTCCCTGAACAGCCCATCATTGATTAGATTATAAAACTGGTCAATGAGGCTGGACTGTGAGATGCCAACACCCAAGTGAGAGCCTTACAAACAAAGACCTCCACAACTGGCAGAACAGTCAGACATCAAGGAACCCAAACAACTTTCCATCATGTTCCTCAACAAGAACTTGAAATCCATCCATGATTCTGGATGAATTTGTGGCCACCGACAGAAGCAGGAGCAGAAATGTGAGACAAAAGATTTTGGGGCCATCTGCTCGATGGATGTAAAAAGCAAAGACAGATTTCATTGGATGATTTTGCATCCAAAAAAAACAGAATGCAGGATGAGCCTGAAGGTTCAACATCTGCCATGTAAGGTGAACTGTTCAGTGTTAATGTTTGCTGTCTCTTTAAAGTATATATTTTTTTAAATTTCAGTTTGTGTTGTTGTTATATTTGCAGATTTTTAAATGTTTATATAATGACAAAAATGTTCAAATTTGCTTGTGTGTATTTTTTTTTCCATGAGTTTCCATATCCTTATCTACCCTATGTTATATTGCTAAATTACTATGGCCCTCATTCAATTGCGATTTGGCCAATTGAATAGGGTTTTAAATAAGCACATAGCATATTTTTTTTAAAGAAGTTTTTAGTTAGTGAAAACCTTGCTTTTGAATAAAAGCTTACTAACTAAAAACTTCTTTAAAAAAATATGTTATGTGCTTATTTAGAACCCTATTCATTTGGCCAAATCGCAATTGAATGAGGGCCTATATATATAGGGATTTTTATATTTTTAAAGTTATTTCATACTTTTAATGTGTGAGCATTATTATACATACACTATACAATAATAACATAGAAGTTGAGCTTTCAATGAAACACATTCAAGTCTGAAATGTTATCTGGTGTTTCTAGCCAAAATATGTAACTATCCATCACCACTGTGCAGAGGATGTGTCAGTTCAGCAGACCTGATACTAAATATTTTGTAGAATGATCCAATTTATATATATCAACATATTTTTAAACATAACCCATGGTCCCCATTGCTCATCAGTTAATGAAAATATAAACGATACCAAAAAAAACAGATCAAGCATCTATTTTCAGACAGCATAATTTATATGGCAGCCATCAGAAAATTAGTTTGGTATTAATTTGAAGGTTTTTGAAAGGCTTCCTATATACAGTTACATCTATCCTGAACAGTTAAGTGATCTAAATTTTCTAGCATAGAAGTATATAAAAGATCATTGGGGAATTTAATATCAAATCACTTGTTAAGCCACAGTAATGTGATTTATAAAAACTTAGGTATTATAATTAATTCCAATATAAAGTGTGGACATGCCCCATGTAGCATTATATACCCTCCCACAATCCACCCTTTTACACATCATCAAGTAGAGCATGAGTCTTATAACATGCAAAAAAACAAAATGATAAATGTAAATGTGTTTAGCTAATATTCTCTTCTCTGATTAACTGTTTCTGTAGCCAATCAGAGAAGGGTATCCCTGGAATGATACCCTATTCTGATTGGCTGTCATTTTAAACTATAGAACAAGAATAAATAGAGTACTTTGATTGGCTAAAGGCTAACTTTTAATTGATGAGAAATGGGGTAAGAAATTTAAAAAACCTCAACTCTGATTGACTAAATATGATTGACACATATTTGAGCCAACCAGAAGACATAACAATACTATAGAAGGCAAGGGTGTGTTCAGAACTACTCGGCAGGGGGGGGAGGGCTCCTTAGAAGAGAAGCTCTATCAGTTCAATGTTTCTGTTTTGAGTGGAGATCCTTTCTGTGTGCCAAAGATGAGCACTGAGGGTCTTCAGTCAAGATAGAAGAGGACCGATTTTCCGCAACTTGGCTGGGCCCGCTTATCCAGGGCTGAAGATTGAGGGCTAGATTGATGGTCGTCAAAGGGAACATAAGTAGAGTTTAATTTTAGATGCTATGGCAGTCCATAAGGACCCCTGTGCTATAGAGGTTTATATAAGGTGCCATGGGGGTCAACAAGGACCTTCATGGTATAGAGTTAATTGTAGGTGCCATGGGGGCCTTAAGGACCTCCATGGTTATACTTTTGATTACCACGGGAGTCCATAGGGACCCTTATGGTAACAGATTAATATTTGGTGCCTTGTGGGTTCTCAGGGTATTTGATTTACTTGTGTGATATGATCATTTGATATATATTTTGTTTATGGAGCGGCATAGAATAAAGGCCTTAATTTAATGCCAAAAAAATTTAGTAATATAAACTGAATATATTAGGGGGAGGGGAGACGGTTACTGGTTTAAGGCACACTAAAAATATTTTTGTATATGTTAAACTGCTTGCTTTTCATTATGTTTCTTCCCAGTTAAAAAAAAAAACAAATACAGAAGTAATATTTAAAACAATGTTCTTTTAAACATACTATTGAAAAAAATGGGAATGCCGTGTTCCTGTAGTTATGCTTTATTTTAAACACAGGTTATAAAATCATTATTTCTAAAATCTATACCACATGAATAATATAATCTGAGCACAAATCATATTTTTGTCAAGAAAACATTTTAATAAACCAGTAACAGTGGTAACAATATGAGTAAAATACAACATTTTGCATGCCAGTGTGATTACTACATACCTCAAACAGACATTATTTATTTGTATAGCATGCATTTACAATAACTGAGGGTTTTCAGAGCCAAATTTTGTTCATACTGATTGGTACTGGCCATTAGGAAATCATTTATAGATTTTATTTGAGTGTTCAGAGATACTAATGGCTTTTTGAATTCCATGATAGCTCTTCAGAGGGCAAATAAATAAAAGTAAGCATGGAGTGATACAAATATGTATGAGGTGTCGCCTTGATGGATTGGAACATAGAATTACAAGTAATGTAGATTATAAAACCAACATTATGTTGCAATGTTAGTTGATAACATACAGTTTTCCTTAAATAAATGTCATACAATTTTTTCAGAAGTTGAAATAAAATATATTACGCTGACAATAAAAACACAGCTGTATACACAATTTACAATCAGACTCGTACAAACTTTATGAGTAAGATCCACTAGCCGGAAATTGTGAGGCTTACTGCAGGGAGCTTCATCATAGTCATTACATTTCTTATTACAATGAAACCTAGTGTGGAGTCTTATAAGCACATTGCTCTAGTGTACAGTAAATAATGATATGATTTTTCTCTGAATGTTAACTTGTTTTAATGCATTATATCAGTGGTTCCCAACCTTTTTCAGTTCAAGGCACACTTAATGTTTCAAGATTTCTTCAAGGCTTCCCAGGTCAATCCATAGCTCTATATATGTGTATATATGGTGCGATTAGTTATAAAAAAATTAAACACAAATTATTACAAATGTTCTCTCTACCACTCTTCTCTTCTTTCTCTCATTCCCCCTTCTCCCTTCTCTCACCCTCCCTTCTCTCTCCCTCCCCCTTCTCTCTCTCACTCTCCCTTCTCTCTCTTACTTCCCCTTCTCTCTCTCCCCAAACCCTTCCCCCCCCCCACACACACACACACTTCTCTCCCCCATACCCCACTTCTCCATCTTTGTCTCTCACCTTTGCTTGTGCTCCCGGGTTTGGTGGCTCCCCCCTCTGTCAACTCCTCTGGTCCCAGGTCAGAGTAATCAAAAGAACAGGAAGCTGGGAGCAGGGGAGATATAGGGGGTCTGGAGACAGGAGGGCCATGGGCGGTAGTTTGCCTACCCCAAAGAATTGCCACCCGGGGAGGACCGCCCCACCCACGTCACTTGGGCTGACTGCCATGATAATGCGGGGGAGCATTTGTGGTGCCCCTGTAGACCAGTCACAGCGCCCCGGGGTGCCACAACGCATAGTTTAGGCATTATTTAGGCATTATATTATAACACTTCAACCTTTTGGCATAAAAAAAGTGACATGAAACTTCCATGTTGTCATAAGTACTTATTATTCTCTCTGTATAAACTAATCAGGTACTACAGCTAAATTATACTCTATAATGATTTTGACCTTTTTTACAAATATCTTGTGGATCTAAGGTGATATTTACTAATTGGATTTTCTTTATTAATCCTGTTAGCCCTCAGTGGGGCATAATAACACAAAAACAAGAACACCTTTTTGCGGCCTTTAAATCTGCACCACAAATTAATATTTGCAATTCTCTTTAGATTTACTGCAAGAGTCAGTTCATCTAAATGATAAAAAGGAACACCTTAATTTTGGTATTTAATTGTCACAATTGTGAATAAAATTCATCTTTATTATAAACATTTAAAACTTGATATAGTTAAAAAATTTGAGTGGTTAAAAATTAGAGCAGGTAAAGGGTATTGCGATGTGGGGGGGGGGGCCTCGCGATGAGCGCCTGGCAGGAACCAGGTATGCAGTGACAGAGCCGCTGGCTGCAACTTCACCTTGCTTCACAAGGCTTGCATGTGTAACGGTGGAGCTGGCTTGTCTCGCTTCGCAAGGCTCACGGTTGCGACCTCGCTTTCCGAAGTCGCAACTGCGTGACCAACATCGCAAACGTAACGGACCGCGTTCTTGGTCCACAACTTTATATGTGATATATTTATACTTTAAAGTGCTAGTGCTACTGTGATATGTCAATTCACACTTCAAAGTGCTAGAGCCAAAGTGCTATGTATCTCCTTAAATAATAAA
The DNA here is from genome assembly GCA_027410445.1 of Discoglossus pictus. Taxonomy (NCBI): domain Eukaryota; kingdom Metazoa; phylum Chordata; class Amphibia; order Anura; family Alytidae; genus Discoglossus; species Discoglossus pictus. Next base: position 48,366,823 of record CM050166.1, read on the forward strand.
TAAATACCTCATGCTTTAGATTTTTGCATCCACTATTATATACCAACATGATAAAGTGATAATGCTCAGTTGTTAATACTACAGCTAAATCGCATTTATAGTTGTGAGCAGTGCGGGCTTGCAAAAAGTTGTTCATAACGCTCATCCCTGCGAACCACGGGACTTAGGACTTATTACGGTCCGCAAATATACGCATTTAACGGCCGAACCGCCAAACTGAAAAAACACACAAATATGCTTCAAATTTACTTACACACTCACACACAGATCAGGGGGAGAGCCAGGGAGCCTGTGAGTGAGGCTGCAAGTCAATTTGAGGCATATTTTGGATTTTTTTATTCAATCAAAAATCGCCACAGTGAGAAAAAAATTAAACAAACCGAAAACGAGGCCGAAGGACGTAAAACACAGCCAAAGGACGGAAAAGGAAGCTGAAGGACTGAAATACCAGCCCTAAGCACTAAGACTTAACGCTAAACGGCAACACTACAAGGCAGTAACATTTAACTCAAGCCAGTAACACTTAATCAAAGGCACTAACACTTAAAGCCAGTGACACTTAACCCAAGGTAGTAACACAGGGAGAGAGGCTCGCAATGAAGTACACAGGGGGACAGGCATGGAATGAGCTGCGAAAGGCACTCACTGCAAGCCACGCAATGAGCGCTAAAGGCGTTCAGCGGGGGGCTTGCGAAGAGCGCCAAAACTGTTTAGAGGGGCCATAACCTCACATTCAGTGGCAAACAGCATTACCATGGCTTTAAAATGTATTGCCATCATTTTTCGACGGGCAAGTCGCTAGTTCACTATAAATATGAGAGCTAATTTATTTTAATAATATTTTTTTCTGTTCAAAGATTAATTGAAATGTGAAAAAATTTCTTGGTTTATATATTGTAATAGAAAAGGGGAGGATAGAACAGATTTCATTTGTACCAGGGCACACCCTGTTCTGATCTCAATTTAATGTAAGCTGCACCAGTCAGCTATTTGGCATATTCAGCAGTTGAGTGATAGGGGCATTAAGCTAGGGTGACGCAGTACGTTGGACGCTGTCTGATGATGTCACTAGCTAGCATCTAGGCAGCGTTCCACATGGACCTAAGCCCATAGCTTAATGCCCCTATCCCTCAACTGCTGAATATGCCAAATAGCTGATCGAATTTAGGAGAGGTTTTGGTAATGGGAGGAATTTAACAGAGGAGTTATTCTCTATTGAGACAACTTTTTATACAGCATTTCAATATAAACAATATAGCTCATATTTATACCAATGCTGACATTAGTATTGGTATAGATCTTTGTAACAATTTATGTTGCCAATTAAGAGTAACTCTTCAGCACCTCATTAATTGCATTTTATATCGCATGATAGTGCAATATTTCACTGCAGCACCTTACTGCAGCACTTATAGCACTCAGCACCTTCACTTTTGCACCAGTCACTTTTTACTGGTACATATACATTTTTGTTTTAGTCACTCTCTATATGGTCTGCAACAAATACTTTTAGGTGTTTAGAATATACGCTGATCATTTTTTGATACCACTAGAGATTCATATTTTATTCCATTAGTAGGTCCGACTGTGTCTCTCTTTATTTTTATCAACAAGGATTTTAATAAATTATTTAATAAAAGTTATATTTGAAAATGTTTTTGCCCATTCAATTGAGATCAGAACAGGGTGTGCCCCGGTACAAATTAGATCTGTTCTATCCTCCCCTTTTCTAATACATTCATTATTATCTCAGGGAGCACCCCTGTAATCTTTCAATAAGGTCAACACTTTGAGCCACCACACCTTCTTTTTTTTATTGATTTATATATTGTTATTTCTTTTAAATTGAAATTGTATGTAATTCACTTTTAAATTCACTTTTATATGTCAATGTTTTTTTTTTATGGTTTTATGTTTAGATGAAATGATTTGATATGTTTAATATGTTCTTGTTTTTTTTTTATGAGAAATAAACAATATATTATCACAGACCTCATGGGGGGAATTTGCTAAATACTTTCTCATCTGAGATATGGTGAGAAGGACCTGAGATAATGGGGGGGGGGGGGGATTTACTAACCATCTCAAGTGCATCTCAGGTTATTTCTTGATGTACTATTTGCTATTTCCTATGGAGAAAAATAGCCCTTCTCACGTTATCTCAGCATATTAAATCTAGAGACATTGGATGCACTAGAGATGCTTAGTAAGGTAAGATTTGCATTTCCTACATTTACTTCCTGTTTATAAATATTCAAAATTAACCCATTTTGTATTATAATAGAAAATGTAAATAACTTAATTGGAAATGGGAAGGAGGAATTCACTTATTCAAGTGTTGTTAGTCCAAACAGTATTAACAGATAAAAGGACATCAAAATCCTGTAGAGGAAAATGTACAATCTATTTTTTGGACACATATAGCTAATTTTTTAAAATAAATTAACCTAATGATCTCACTCGTTACCTCCATGTGTAACTTCCTGTGACACATTCATCTATATGTTTTGCCAAAAACATATGTCACAATTTATTGGGCTACCACTCTAAAACCATGTTGGAAGCCATGGTGCTTTGAAACAAAAGTTTCTAAAAATTATTAAACAAATGAAAATTTGAGCGCAATCATTTATATCACCATAAAAGTATCCAACTAGATTGTGTTGATAGGGTTGGACCTTTTTACAGAAAACACGATGAGCATGAAGATTGATAAACATTTAGGTAACCCAATAAAAATAGGTCTTTCAACAAAGTACATTTCTTTACCCGCAATATAAAGCTTGTAAAGTGCTTGATTGTTGTTTTTTAGCAATACTTTTTACTATGAGATCATTAAAAGTTTAATCTTTCAACAGATGATCTTTAAGTTTTGAGTCAATGTTTTCACAGATTTGCAGGTCAAAGTACTCCCATAAATTATCATATTATCACGTCAAAACATTTTACTAACATTATTCCTGCCACAGTTACATTAGTGGTTTTACAGGAATGTTAATAGTTGACTATTACCTCCTGTCAAAGTGCATTACGATTTATTAAAGCTCTATTAATTTTAGTTCTAGAATTTCTTTAAATGTAACTGAGTTCACAATGAATTACTTTGAGTGGTTACATCTAACATATTAAACATTAACCATATTCATAGTCAAAGAATATGAAGCATAAGGTCCATAACTTATGAATATACCATTTTAAATAAAATTATGTTAAATATTAAAATAATTGTACAGTATTCCAGACTGTGGGTTTTCTAACTGTCCTTTTTCTAACAATCAAAACTGGTGTTTTTGCAACTACCGTAAATGTGCCCCAATATTTCCATAGATATGGAAAAAAAAAATTTTTTTATATGGTCTGACACTAAGTTCAGTCCAGCGTTGCAAAGATGTGAATATGTCTAAATACATGTCTAGCATTTGAAACTCAGGGTGCAATCACTTTAAGCTCATTAACTCAATAAAGTAAAGAGATGTACAATGAAATACAATGAAATATTCTTCTTCTTCTGAGTAGGTAACAAACTCAATAAGTATGTTTCAGCCTGATTGGGTCTCATCATTAAGATGTCACTGATATCACTAAAACCAGGAGAGAGTTACTAGTGGTGCCACTGGTGCTCTGCAGTGATGATGGGTGTAAGGGAATTACACATTATATTAGTTTTGTCACTTAGAGTTTACTAACAGAAAAAAGGTACAACTCTTATGCCATCAATCTCTTCCAAAATCTCCAACTAATCTCTATCACAATTACAATCTGCATTCTCTGTCTTGCATGTTTCCTGCTTTCAACTAGTTCAATAGCACAGAGTTTCACAACTTTTTCTTGAACTACACCACCACTCAACCTTTTTTGGTCATGCTAGGGGAGACCACTCTCCCATACTCCTGATCACGTTGCTCTAACTTCCAAAGGAGTGAGTTTCTTTTACTGCCCATGCAGATTCCTTTTACAACAATATATCTGTCTCTTTCTAGCTCTCCATGTCCCCTCTTTCATTTTATCCCTCCCCATCACCCCTCTCTCTCTTTTCATAAACCTCTCCCCATTATTATTATTATTATCCTTTATTTATAACGCGCCAACATATTCCGCAGCGCAATACAGGGGTTAGGTACAAGTATAAACAATACCCCACAATGAAAATAATGGAAGACCCTGTTATTGAGCTTTCAATCTGATATACACTGTGCTTTCCCTAAAGCACCTCACAAGATTAAAACTCGCAAACTTACATTCTAAAGGGTATGGGTGAGGTACAGGAGAGTGAGAAATGCATAGTGAATGAAGAGGCTAAAGATGATAGGCTTTTTTGAATGAATGTGTTTTTAAAGAGATTTTGAAGGATCTGAGGCAGGAAGATAGTCTGGTGGTGCGAGGTAAAGAGTTCCAAAGAATAGGGGCAGCACGTGAAAAGACTTGAAGCCGGGAATGAGAGGAGGTGATGAGAGAGGAGAAGAGAAGAAGGTCATTAGCAGAGCGAAGAGGGCGGGTGGGAGTGTATTTTGGGATGAGAGCAGAGATGTAGGAGGGTGCACTATTGTGGAGGGCTTTATATGTTAGGGTCATGATTTTGAATTGTATTTTAGACGCTATGGGAAGCCAGTGGAGTGCCTGACAGAGAGGTGCTGCAGACACTGATCGTTTAGTATGGTAGATGAGTCTAGCGGATGCATTCAAAATGGATTGGAGTGGAGACAGACGGGTGATAGGAAGGCCAGCAAGAAGAGTGTTGCAGTAATCGAGGCGAGATATGATGAGAGCGTGAATAAGAATTTTAGTTGTGTCTTGTGTGAGGTAGTGGCGTATTTTGGATAGAAGAGAGGGAAGGGTCCAGTAGGACCCCAAGACAGCGGGCCTGAGAGGTGGGAGTGATGATGGCATTGTCAACAGTGAGAGATAGCTGTAGTAGAGGGTGGAAAGATAAGGAGCTCTGTCTTAGACATGTTGAGTTTGAGTTGACGGGCAGACATCCAGGAGGATATGCTCGAGAGGCAATTGGCAACATGAGCTAGCAGAGAGGGGGATAGTTCAGGTGCAGAGAAGTAGATTTAGGTGTCATCAGCATATAGATGATACTGAAATCCAAAAGATTGTATAAGGGTACCAAGGGAGGATGTATAGATAGAGAAAAGGAGGGGGCCTAGGACTGAGCCTTGGGGTACACTGACAGTTAGAGGGCGAGGAGATGAAGAGGTGCCAGAGAATCCCCATCCCTATCCTCTTGTTTTACTTTCCCTATGCTTTTATCTTCCTCCGCCTCTCCTCAATCCTGCTCTTCTCTTCTACTTCTCTACAGACCTTTTTCTCATTTCACCTCTCCCAGACTCTCTGCATCTCCTTACCCTACACTCTACTTCTGCCTTTCCCCAGCAGATTTCTTAGCATTAGAGTACAATAGCCACTTGGTTAAAATTACCAGAGGATAAGTGAGATGGGCCATAATAAGCCTTGCGGATAACAAGGATGCAGGAGTTGATGGAATCCTAACTGAACTGTTTAAAAGCCTACAGATGATCTAGTGAAAGTGTTGCTTGGATTATGCCAACATTTCTGTAAAAGTCACCAGTGGCCAGTGGACTGGAAAATATCAGTCTATATTCCAATACCAAAAAAGGGCAGTGCCAAAAAGTGATCCAGTTATTGATCAATTGTACTCATTGCACATGCCAGCAAGGTAATGTTTAATATCCTTCAAGCTCGGCTCTAACAATATATAGACTGAGAACTGCTAGATGTACAAGCCAGGTACTGCAGAATAAAGTGGTGGAGCTAATGAATGGAGAGCTCTGGTGCAAATTAATTTAGGGCCCCCCTTGCAACTTCCCTATCCACCCTGTAGGGATCAATAAAAAAATACAAAATTATATGTTAATGGCCAGATCACCTTTCTGTAAAGTAGTTATCTGCCATTCTCATCTAGTAAATTAAGATTCCTCCCTTATTGGCAGTAACAGGAGCCCTACCCTTTTGCGAGCCCATGTGCTTTGCACCTGCTGCACCAGCAGTAGCTCCATCACTCGTTGAGTCACAAGAGATCAAATTGCCAATGTTCGCTTTATAAAAGAGAAAACACCTCTGCTTCTTAGACTATTCTAAAGCCTTTTACTGTGTGAATCACAAAAAATGTGGCAAGTGCTTAAATAGATGGGGGTACCAGACCACCTCATCCAACTTCAGAGGAATATGTATGTGGAACCAGAAGCCACAATCAGAACCTTAAATGGAACAATTAAATAGTTCAAGGGAAAGGAGTAAGACAATGTTGTATAATACTACCCTTTTTTTTTTCAAATTATGTCTAAGGCCAATGCTGGACATATCCAAAGCAGAAATCAATATTTTTGGAAGAAATATGAACAACCTCATATAAGCATATAATACTACTCCAATAGCTGAGAAGGAGTTAAAAGGCCATTGATGTGGATGAAAGAAGATGTGCAAAAGATGGCCGGCTGCTTAATGTTGAAAAGACTAAGATCATGGCAAACAGCAATCTCAGTTTCTGGGAAATAGATTGCAAAGAAATGGAGGCAGTGACAGATTATTTTCCTAGGCTGCAAGATCTTTGCAGATGGTGACTGTAGCCATGAAATTAAAAGAAATGTGCTTCTGGGATGGAAAGCTATGGCAGCTCTGGACAAGCTATTAAAATGTAAAGATATTACACTATCAATAAAGTCTGCATAGTTAGACCTATGGTATTTCCCGTAGTAACATACAGATTTGGGAGTTAAAGCCAAACTGTTCACTGGAGGATTTGAACATGAGGTTGAAGCTCAAATATTTTAGCCATATCGTAAGAAGACCGGATTTCCTAAAGAAAACTCTTGGAAAGATTGAAGATGCTAGGAAAAAGAGAACAGAAAAGCTGAAAATGGCTAGATGAGGTCAATAAAGCAATGAACATAAGCTTTAGGTAGCTCAGAGGGGCAGAGGCTGACATATGTGTCTGGTGTGCTGCAGTCCATAGGCTCACAGCAAGCTGGACATGACTGAATGACTAAACCACAACTGGAGAAAATGAATGCTCTGTTCTTACAGTGTAAATAGTGGGCATATCAGAGTTGAGGAGGTGGTTGGTAATAAAAGAGATGTGGTAATTGCAAAAAATAATGGAGCAAAAATAGCAAAACAATGGATTCACTGCAAAATAATGTTAAATAAAAAAAGTAAAAAGTAATTGAATTGACAAGGGAAGAGAGAAAATTAGAAAAGGTGAGTAGTCAGGGTGAGGAAGGGAGAAATTATTGAAGAATGGGCTAAAATGTGTAGGAAAAAAAAGGTGGAGGGTGCAAAAAGTAATTGAGATGTGAAAGAGAGAAAAAGGATAAGTAAGTAAGAAAGAGGAGTGGAGAAATGATTGAGAAATTAGACAGATGTGTCAAAAAGTTAAGTAGTAGAGGTGTTAAGAAATGGCAAAGAGGAAAGAGAAAAGACTGAAGAGAATTAATGAAGGTGAGAAAAACTAATGGATAATAGTGAATAATTAATTGCTACATAATTTTATTTATATTTATTACAAAGTATATTGAGAGTGGGCCTAAACTTTCTAGCACCATCACCCTCCTCTGATTATTTCCGGAACAGTAATTGAGGTTACTGGATAATAGATCACACAGCTGATATGCAATCCTAATATATTAATGAACTGAAATGAAGTTAGTATTGCATACATAAACCATATGTAAGAGATGATAAATTTATGATGTACCGTAAATAGTTTGCTAGTGCAGTAAGCAATAGAGAAATAAACAGTAGTAGTATATCAATATTGTAATGCATTGTAATGGTCATCAAAGGATGTCCCAAAAGCATGGACCACAGGGGACAGATTGTTTGATGGACTCAAGTACTTAATCCTCACTAAATTGACATTAAGGCTCTACACCAAGATTGCACATTTGTTATGAATGACGTAGCCATAATCTTCACTATTCCAGTCCAAACACCTTATCCTTAATGAGGTTTGGGATTGTCCAATGGTATCAACCACCTGATACTCATCTACTCTTGAAGATCTAGTAGACATTAATAAGTGGTGCTGGGTTTTTGGTGCTTTGTTTAGATCATAGGTACATTTGTGTGTCAATAGTGTAGAAATTATACTTTTGACCTGTGGTAACCTGTGGTGAGCCTCATTCAATTGCAAGGCCGCATCTTGCGGTATAAAGGCAGTATGTCTATGGGCTTGCTACGGGTTTGAACTCTGCTACAATTACAGAGATATTCAATTGAACAAGGCTGCAAGTTAGGGGCCGAAAGCCGAAATCGTAAACCATGCAATTGTATGTAGCATTTCAGAGTGTGAACATGATCAATTAAGCAAGCCCGTAACTCCCCATTTAGAAAAAGCCAACAGCCAATAGAAAATAAGACCGATATCATGACATCAGTAAAACATGGAGGTTACATGTCAATCAATTAGCGTTTAGAGGTCCGATATGTGATCAGACTCGCAAAACTGCAAAATACACAATAATAAAAATGAATGCCAATATTGTTCTAGTCCATATGGTGATATGTATTAACTCATTGATTCCCGAGCTGAAACATAAAAATTAATGATTTTTGATTGCTGATTTGCGAGCTTGAAACTGCTGTGCAATTAAGTATAATGTCTTTCATCGCTTTCCCTGTCATTTATAGCGCAGTATTGATTTTTTATTTGCATTTACAGTGCTACGGACCTGTCCTTAACCCCTTTGCAGGTCCCATCTGGTAACCATAGGATTTTCTTCTACATTTGCCATTTATGGTGTGAAAACATTTGCGGGCTTGAGGAATTGTAGCAATTGAATATCGATTTGCGATTTTAGCGATCACAACTCTTGCAGACATGAAAGATCAAAAGCTTAGAAGGGGTGTAAATTACGGTTGTCACAACTGCAGGGATTTTCAGCCGTAGATTGTATGCAGCTCGCAAAAAGACACCATTTGAATAGCAAATTTGTTTAGTCCAGTAATTTATAATTTCTCAATTGAATAAGGCTCCAGGAGTCCAGGATTATAATCTCTGTATTCTGTTTATTCTTTGATTTAGCAAATCTGAGTTACATTTTGATTTTTTCACCTGGGCTTATGCAGATAGAAATTGAAATCCTGGATTTTTTGGGGCCCTTGTACGACCAATGTGCTCACCACTGCCTTATACCATGTTGTCTTATTATATCACCCATCGGAAGCATGTAAATAATAAACAACATGGGAGATAAAAAATTTCCCTGTGAAGCATTACATGCCAGTGGCATTGGTACAAATGACAATCTCCAGGATCTATCAGATGAGAAGATTTTTTGAACCAGCAATGTTTTGCATTTTTGAGTCAAGTAAAATATTATTGCTCACAGTGTCAAATACTGCAGAGCGGTTGATGGGGAATAATATTGAACAGTTGCCCTTGTCTCTTGCCATCAAATGCATCATTTGGAATACGTACCCGAGCTGCTATAGTACATTCACTGTTACTCTTTTTGAATTCTAATTGGAAAGTGCCATATTTATTGATGGATTACAGTCAGGTTTACAATTGGATTGTAACTTTACTCTGCCAATTATTTTGCAAACTTGGTCTTTTAAAATGCCCGTCAGAAAAAAAAAAAAAAAATCCTTTTTGTCCCTATATCTTTTACATATTACATTCATGATTTGGGACTTTACCTGGAAAGAAGGTTATTTTCTTACAGCTGTTTAGATTTAAAGTAAACAACTAATACAAAGATTAAGTTTAAGCATAACAGTTAAGTCTTAGATTATTTTGTGAACCTAGAGCATATATCAATTAATATAGGAACTCTGGTCATTTCAACTGCAACATTTTCCAGAAGTCTCTTTTGGCCATAACTTAGTAATATTATTGTAGCAGACATATGCCTTCCTTGTGAAAATTAAAACCAGTTATTCCTGCATTGCTGCGCCAGTTTGATTCACATGGGAATTACATCTGCACGCAACACCAAGAATTTAAATTGTACACAGGTTAGAACACAGAACTTAGTGAATGCAATATTTCTTCTTTATTGGCCATCAGTTATAAATAAATAAATATTTGGATGTATTATAGGTTAATCGCGAGCCCATTGATGAGCGCCCTGTGTACTATATAGGCCTCGCTCTTGAGCACCTTTGACGCTCATTGCGTGGCTCCCAATGATCGCCTTCGGCGCTCATTGCAAGGCTGTCCCCCCGTGTAGTTTAGGGGCCTCGCGATGTGTGTTACTGCCTTGGGTTAAGTGTTACTGCCTTGGGTTAAATGTTACTGGCTTGGATTAAGTGTTACTGGCTTGGGTTTTGTTACTGCCTTGGGCTAAGTGTTACTGCCATGGGTTAAATGTTATTGCCTTGCGTAAAGTTTTACTGGTTAGGGCTCCTTTTTACATCATCGGCCTCGTTTTCGTCGAGTTACGTTTTTTCGGAAGCCATTGTTTTTCTCGCTTAGGCGATTTTCGATCGTGAAAAAACACCAAATATGCCTCAAATTAACTTGCAACCTCACTCACAGGCTCCCTGGTACTAACCCTGTGCTGTGTGTGTGTAAGTTAATTGAAGGCATATTTAAGTTTTTTTGGTGGTCTTGTCAGTTTGGTGGTACGGATGTTAAAGTTGCAATTTTTCCGAGGTCCGCAATTTTTCTGAGGTCCGCAATTGTATATCCTACGCCGCTGGCGAGCCTAAGTCCTGCGCAGCTGGCCTGCAATGAGCGCCACAGGTGCTCATTGCAGCCTAAGTCCTGTGCCACTGGCAATGAGTGCCTGCTTTGCAGTTACGGCTCATAGGGTCTTGCCTCGCTTCACAAGGCTCACAGTCGACTGGTCGCCTCGCTTTGTGAGGCTCGCTGTGCAAGCCCAATTTTAACATTGCGTTACCAACAACCTTGGGCAACCCCGCAATTACGACAACTATATTTGTGATATATATATATATATATATATATATATATACACATATTCATACTTATATATATATACATATAAATATATATATATATACTTTATATATATATATATATAATACTGATTGCAGATTGCAGTTAGTGCTTGACACTTGTTTGTTTAAATGTTTACTAAAAGTTATAGGGTAAATTTTAAGCTTTAATAGGTCATTTTTTAAAAAATAGAAAAAGACTAATGTTGCCGCAAAAAACGAAAATGAATTTAGCCTAGTATTCCACTGTAAACCTTATTGTAATACTACTTCTGCCCCTCATATATAGTAATAGTTGAAATTATCTAAAAAATTGTTATGACATGGTGCTAGAATAAAGTATGTGAATTATTAAGTGATGATGCAAAAGTTCTATATTAGTAAAAAATAATAGAGACTTAACGTCTTTGATGTAGTATCTGAGTCAGAAACACTTAATATTTCAAATGTGAACTGAGAATGTTTGAACAAAACAACAGGGGGGTTGAGGATGAGGAGGGGGGTTGTAGAGGGGGGTTGATGTTGAGGAGAGGGGTTGAGGATGAGGAGGGTGGTTGAGGAGGGAGGTTGAGGAGAGAGGTTGAGGAGGGGGGTTGAGGATGAGAAGGGGTGTTGAGGATGAGGAGGGGAGTTGAGGATGAGGAGGGGGGTTGAGGAGGGAGGTTGAGGAGGGTGTTTGAGGATGAGGAGGGGGGTTGAGCAGGGGGCTAAGGAGGGAGGATGAGAAGGGGGGTTGAGGAGAGAGCTTGAGGATGAGGAGGGGGTTTGAGAAGTGGGGTTGAGGATGAGGAGGGGGGTTGAGGACAGAGGTTGAGGAGGGCGGTTGAGGATGAGGAGGGGGGTTGAGGAGGAGGGATGAGGAGGGGGGTTGAGAAGGAGGGAGGATGAGGAGGGAGGATGAGGAGGGGAATGAGGAGGGGGTTGAGGAGGGAGGTGGGGGGGAGGATGAGGAGGAAGGTTGAGGAGGGGGGTTGAGGATGAGGAGGGGGGTTGGGGAGGGAGGATGAGGAGGGAGGATGAGGAGGGGGGTTGAGGATGGGGGTTGAGGAGGGAGGCTGATTAGGGGAGTTGAGGAGGGAGGCTGAGTAGGGGGGTTGAGGAAGGGGATTGAGGATGAGGAGGGGGTTGAGGAGGGAGGATGAGGAGGGGGGTTGAGGAGAGAGGATGAGGAGGGAGGATGAGGAGGGGGGTTGAGGATGAGAACAGAGGATGAGGAGGGCTGTTGAGGAGGGGGGTTGAGGAGGGTGATAAGGGAGGGGGAGGGAAAGAGACACAAGGAAGGGAGAGGGGGAAGAGACACAGGGGAGGGAGGGGGAAGAGACACAGGGGAGGGAGAGGAGGGGAAGAGACACAGGGAGAGGAGGGGAAGAGACATAGGGGAGGAAGAGGGGTGGAGAGACACAGGAGAGGGAGAGAGGGAAGAGACACAGGGGAGAGAGAGGGGGGACACAAAAAAGGGGCACAGAGGGCACACTAGAGGGGGTCACAGAGGGCACAAGAGGGACACAGGGGGCAGCACATTTCCCACTCTCGGCTTATACTCAAGTCACTAAGTTTTCCCAGTATTTTGTGGTAAAATAGGTGATACTCGAGTATATATGGTACCTTGTATTTATTAGGCTGAAAAAGTTAAAAATCTAAAGCACATACATACACTTAAAGACAAAGACAAATCCGTGACAGCTGATCTTTGAGCCGGAGTAAAAAGTAATTACTAGATAAATATTAGTTAAAGCCAGTGGTGGGCTATAAATAAACCTCCAAGCTCAAATAGCTGGTGTTCAATAGGTTGACGGGAGGGTTGCCCTAATGAGGGAACCTTACCACCAGCATCACATAAGTAAATGGGTACAATACCGGAACCTACTTAGCTCAGTCACGTCACTTGCATGTCGAGGAGATACTCGCCTGACTGGTTTCGACAGGTACGCTGTCTTTATCAAAGTCTTTGAGTACTTAGTGCTCTCTTTGAGCGGATTTAAAAAGGAACTACCCTTGTGCGTCACATGATGCGTTATCCTCTTCTCCGACAATTAATATTAAGACTCGGGTTAAGATTGGCGCCATTGACCGTATATGTGATTGAAGTCGGGCGCCATCTTGGTAATGGGCAATTGGTTAAGTGATCGCATAGACCATGGGCATATTTAAAAAAAAATATATACATATATATATATTTTTTTATTTTTTTTAAACTGCCCTTATACATCGTATGTTGCATTATTCTCATTTGCCGCCAATCAATATTATGACTGGAATTCGAGTTGGCACTGTTTGCTATTCAGACAACGTATCTGTAATTGGAGTCAAGGGGCGCGATCTTAATATGGGCTATTTGTTGTTGAATAGGCCATAAGAAAATTTGAAAGAAAGAAAGAAAAACATTTTCCTCTCCTTTTTTCACGTTAGAATCGCAGCAGAGGTGCTTCAATAACTACTCTTGTAAAGCAGCTAAATTCAATCCAGTCATTAGCCATAAGATTGGGGCTGATGACGCCATAAGATTGGGGCTGATGACGCCATCTTAGTATAGGGCAAATGGATTTAAAGTTGCATAGACTTCGGCATGCTTGAAAAAATATATATGTCTCTCTCTTATGAGAGTCATATTAGATGTGTTCTCAAATTTTGCCCATTTTTTTTCATCAACTGCAATCCTTTCCTTTTGAGGTTACTATATAAGTTTATTATAATTGAAAAGTTGCCAGAAGACTCCAAAAGAAAAGCCTTCATGTAAGCCTAAGGGATTATGTGCCCTAAGAAGATATATCCACTTGCACTCACATTGTAGCAGTTTTTTGCTTAGATCACCTCCTCTTGGACCCTGTTTCACTTGGTCTATAACATGAAACTCCAGATTTGTTGGGTGATTCCTGTGATATAGCCTTATGTGTCTAGCTATAGGTGTGTCCAGACAGTTACACACATGAGAGACATGTTCTAGAACCCTTCTTCTAATTCGTCTGTCCGTTTTGCCCACGTATATTTTTTGACACGAACATACCATCACATATACAAAGTGACTGGAGGCGCAGTTTACAAACATATTTAATTTATATTCTCTTCTGGTTGTCGGGTGTATAAGTGTTTTTTCCGGCTTAATATATCGACAAGCGGCACAGTGGCCACAACGGTACAGTCCTGTTATTGGTTTTAGCCAAGTCGCTTCTGATTTTTCATGGGAAAACATACTGTGCATTAGTGTGTCCTTCAAACTTTTTCCCCTCCTGTATGTTACAGACGCTTTTCTAGAAAGTACTTGGCCCAAAACAGAATCTTCCGTCAAAAGATGCCAATGTTTGTCTAAAATCGACAAAGTTTCCTCATTATCTGCACCAAATGTCATAATGCAAAGTATTGTATCATTTTTAGGTTGAGTTTTGACATCATAAAGCATTTTTGTCCTATTCATTGATAGTGCTTTTTTATATGCAAACTTGAGGTTCCTATTCGGGTATCCTCGTTCATGAAAACTTTGTCTTGGGGCATCTGCTTGAATTTGAAAATCTTGATCATTGTCGCAGTTTCTCTTAATCCTTATATACTGTCCAATAAGAATCCCCTTTTTTAATGGTTTTGGATGTTGACTAGTCCACATAAGTAATGTATTTGTAGCCGTATTTTTCCTAAAGACCGACCATCATTGATTTCTCCCACATCGGTTTTCTTTATATGTAAGACCAAAAATTCCAAAATATTCTCGTGAATTACATAGGGGAATTTTAAGCCCATGAGGTTGTTATTTAACCGTAGCACAAATTTTCCAAAATCTTCTTTATATCCACCCCACGTTAGCAAGATATCATCTATATATTGATACATGTATGTATTTGGGGTGTAAAAATGCCAATTCATCTGTGAAAACCTGAGTCTTCTCCACCTCCACCGAAGCTCCATCAAAAAGCACCAGGAAGACAGCTATTGTACTCCAGTTGGTCACCATTTAACCCAGGAGAATCACTCCATCCAGAACCTTAAAAAAAAGTACTCAGAGGGAATTTCAGAACTATTCGACAGCAGAAAACTTTTGAATTAAAAATTATAAAACATTTTAATACAAAGGATTTGGCCATTAACATCAACTTGGGCTTTCTGGCCCACTATCTTATTGTCTTATAGCACATACATTCCACTTATTTCCCCCCTTCTATTACTGTTTTTGTAAGCTACATGCTATGCTGAAATGTATTGCTCTTTATTTTACTCTGCTGTGTTCTTATCTACAACCCGATCTATAGACTTACTTACTGACCTATCAGGACATTATTCACAATGCTGGTCTGTTTCTCACTTAACTCTGGCAAATTAATTTAGCCTTTCTTGTTTTTCCATTTTTTCCCCTCATCTCTTTCTGTTTACTGTTTTAGTTCATACTTGTATCAGTATCGCTTTTTGACTTGATAAAGAAAGGCATTATATCTCAATACGTTAGTCCAATAAAATGGTATCACTATTCACTGCAATATATATATATATATATATATATATATATTTATATTGTGTCTTTAGATCCTTGGCGCTTATCTTCAGTTTCTTTTTCCTTAGTGCTGAAAAATAGACAAGGAGAAAAGAGGCTCCTCTAAGGTAGTAGGTTTTGCAAATGAGGAAAGTTCTTTAAAAAATAGGTAATCTCCTTACATTTATGTCAGATTATTCAGGCCCTCAGATCCTGTCACTGCTCTCCTTGTGCAGGGTTATATGTGCCGTCAGCTTTATGCATGCAGTCATCAGGGAGAGAGAGGTATGGTCAATAAAGTTTTAATACAGAGTAAAAAATAATATAAAAAGCTTACATTAGGTTTAGTAATGTCCACAAATGGAAGATAACTTCCTTCAGTCCTCTGTGTCTGTATCTCCACAGGTCAGCAGCAGCAGCCCTCCACGTGCTGTGATTCTGTTTCCTGCTTTGGTAGTCACAGGTGGAACTGTTTAATCACTCAACCGGTTTCACACTTGTGCTTCATCTGGAGTGGGTGGTTGTATTGTTCTGATCTTCTATTTAAGTCATTCTCTTAATTGACTTGATAATGCTCAGCATTTACAATTAACTTCTCAATTAGTTCATAAATAATAAAAAATACATTTTTACACCATAGTATACTTAAAACAAATATACCACAGATAGAGAATATGAAATGTCTATCATCATGGATTATAACAAAAATCATAAACAGATAAAGAAAGCGATAAGAAAAAATTGGCATATACTTATGAAGGATAGCTCTTTAAAAGACATTTTGCCTAAAAGCCCAAAAATGATATTCAGGAGATCGGGTAATATAAAAAACAGGCTAGTTAAAAGCATGATAAATACAGAACAGACTACAAATAAAAAAGAGAAAGGGAGATTTTTCAGATGTGGGCTATGTAATGCATGCAAAACCTGTAAAAATACATTTCCTAAAGACAGTATAGTGGAAAGTACTTCAAATACAAATCAAGTTAAGGTGTCAAATAAAATATCATGTAAATCTAGAAATATAGTCTACATACTAGAATGTAGCTGTAAGAAACAATACATAGGCCGCACCTCCAGACCTCTTCACAAAAGAATTGAGGAACATATCAGAAATATCAAAAAAGGTTTTCCAAATCATTCAGTTTCAAAACACTTTAAAGAAGTACACAAACAAAACCCAGGAGAAATGAAATTTATGGGTGTTGTAGAGATTAAACAGAATTGGAGAGGGGGAAACACAGTAAAAACATTATCTCAAAAAGAAGGAGAGTTAATATATTATTTAAACACCATGGCCCCCAAAGGTTTAAATGTAGATTTTGACTTAAATTGTTTCATCTAATAAAATCAGCTACCAAGTCACTATCAAACTGCAATACCATGAAGTAACATTAGTTGGCAGTAAAAATGGGAAAAAGATACCATTTATCAGTTCCAATCAGCAAGAATATATTAACACACAAATAATTATGTTGTTAAATAAATTATATCATGAGTGTTAGAAAACTATTTTAACATATATAATGTTTTAACTGTACCTTGTAATTTTATAAAAGTGGTATATTTGTTTTAAGTATACTATGGTGTAAAAATGTATTTTTTATTATTTATGAACTAATTGAGAAGTTAATTGTAAATGCTGAGCATTATCAAGTCAATTAAGAGAATGACTTAAATAGAAGATCAGAACAATACAACCACCCACTCCAGATGAAGCACAAGTGTGAAACCGGTTGAGTGATTAAACAGTTCCACCTGTGACTACCAAAGCAGGAAACAGAATCACAGCACGTGGAGGGCTGCTGCTGCTGACCTGTGGAGATACAGACACAGAGGACTGAAGGAAGTTATCTTCCATTTGTGGACATTACTAAACCTAATGTAAGCTTTTTATATTATTTTTTACTCTGTATTAAAACTTTATTGACCATACCTCTCTCTCCCTGATGACTGCATGCATAAAGCTGACGGCACATATAACCCTGCACAAGGAGAGCAGTGACAGGATCTGAGGGCCTGAATAATCTGACATAAATGTAAGGAGATTACCTATTTTTTAAAGAACTTTCCTCATTTGCAAAACCTACTACCTTAGAGGAGCCTCTTTTCTCCTTGTCTATTTTTCAGCACTAAGGAAAAAGAAACTGAAGATAAGCGCCAAGGATCTAAAGACACAATATAAAGACATAGAATAAGATTTTAAAGGGATCTGAAAAATTGGATCAGGCTGCTTGTCTTAAGAATACTGAATTTGGTACACAACACAATTGCTTTTTATAATTATTTCTATTTAATTGTATAAAAGTGTGTTACAAAATTTTTTTTTACTGCTTTTTAATCCAGAAGCGCAGATACACAATTAACTTATTTATATATATATATATATATATATATATATATATATATATATATATATATATATATATATATATATATATCACACCAGCTTACCACTATACACTTATCCCTTTACCAACATACCCTGCTTTAAAGTAAGTAAAAAAGTTAATATATCTAGAACACTATATGTAACAGTAAATCTTTATTCACATTTTCTATGTAGGTATTTATATGTCTTTTGCAGAGTATTATTGCCCGTTAATCAAATAGCACAACAAATTAGGCTTTAAAGCCAATGGTCCCTAGAACACATAATTATTCAAACAATATTTTTAAAGTGATATAAGAATACAGTTATCTCATACTAACATTTGTTTTATTATATAAGTTGTGCTATTGGTTGTGGTGCTGCAATAGCTGCTAGAAAAAAAATTGTTACAAATCACTAAGCCACTATCTGATTTAAAAGCTACTCACCTCATTCTATTTAATATTCATTACATCCTGCAAGGTACAGGGCTCATTGCTCATTCAGGCACACTGAAATATCCTGTTGATCATAAGTTCATGAATTCAACACTCATTTTAAAAAGGAAACACTTGTCACATGCCTTTTCACCCTCTATCTAATAGTGTAGAGCAACTATGGTGATTTCAGTGCCCCTTTAATTAGGTAAAGTGGGGAAATTGTAGCATGCTTTATAAGATAAGGGGTTGGACTTGATGGACTGAAAGTATTTTTTCAACCATAATTACTATGTAACTATGTAACTACGTAACCTTTAAGTTTGACCACAGATTTTCTATTAAATTGAGGTCTGGGCTTTGACTAGGCCATTCCAACACATTTACATGTTTCCCCTTAAACCACTCAAGTGTTGCTTTAGCAGTGTGTTTGGGGTCATTGTCCTGCTGGAAGGTGAACCTCCGTCCTAGCCTCAAATCACGCACAGAGTGGTACAGGTTTTGCTCAAGAATATCCCTGTATTTAGCACCATCCATCTTTCCCTCAACTCGGGCCAGTTTCCCAGTCCCAGCTGCTGAAAAAAATATCCACAGCATGATGCTGCCACCACCATGTTTCACTGTGGGGATGGTATTCTTTGGGTGATGTGATATGTTGGGTTTGCCTCAGACATAGCGTTTTCTTTGATGGCCGAAAAGTTACATTTTAGTCTCATCAGACCAAAGCATCTTATTTCATACATTTTGGGAGTCTTCCACATGCCTTTTCGCAAACTCAAAACATGCCATTTTTTTTTTTGTTAAAAGTAATGGCTTTCATCTGTCCACTCCGCCATAAAGCCCAACTCTATGGAGTGAATGGCTTATTGTTGTCCTATGTACAGATACTCCAGTCTCTGCTGTGGAACACTGCAGCTCCTCCAGGGTTACCTTAGGTCTCTGTGCTGCCTCTCTGATTAATGCCCTCCTTGCCCGGTCCATGAGTTTTGATGGGCGGCAGTCTCTTGGCAGGTTTGCTGTTGTGCCATGTTCTTTCTATTTGGTTATGATAGATTTGATGGTGCTCCTGGGGATCATCAAAGATTTGGATATTTTTTTATAACCTAACCCTGACTTGTACTTCTCAACAACATTATCCCTTACTTGTTTGGATAGTTCCTTGGTCTTCGTGGCAGTGTTTGGTTAGTGGTGCCTCTTGCTTAGGTGTTGCAGCCTCTGGGGCCTTTCAAAAAAGGTGTGTATATGTAATGACAGATCATGTGACACTTAGATTGCACACAGGCAGACATCATTTTACTAATTATGTGACGTCTAAAGGTAATTGGTTGCACCAGAGCTTTTTTATGGGCCTCATAACAAAGGGGGTGAATACATACACAAATGACAATTTTCTATTTTCTATTTCTAAATAATAGTTTTATGTATATATTTTTCTCATTTCACTTCACCAACTTGAACTTCTTGTTCTGATCCATCACAAAATACTCAGAGGAAATTTTAAAAACATCCAAGAGAGAAAAAACATTTGAAATAAAGATGACCACATTCTTTAACACTAAAAATAAAGGACTTAATATGGACTTTTCTAACACTTTATCACAATTTATTACAATTATTTCACAATTATTTTTTTCTTCCTTTACTATAACAGGCTTAGCACTCTTAGTCAGGTGTTTGTCTAACAGGAATGATATTGCTGTGGCCTACAGTGCTTTGTTTTGTCACATATATAATGATGAATACATGTATATAGTATGTGTATATTTGTTTCCTATACTATGTTGTGTTGATTTCCCTATATGTATTTACCTGATGATGGCAGATGCTGTCTCCACTCTCTCTGCATCTGCTGTTTATATTCAAACTGAGGGTTCCATCTCATGTCAGTATTGCTTCAGACTTGATAAAGAGAGGTTATATCTCTCGAAAGCTTGTCAATATAAATAAGACATTTGTCTAATACAAAGGATATCACAATATACTGCTATACTCATTATTAATTTATATATATATATGACTTAATATATATATAGGCTTGGCATTGTGAATGAAGATTTAAGAGGGGTCCACATCTATGGGCTCTTAAGTGGCTGAGGAGGCCAATGCGGCACAGGCAGACTCGACCACAGTGGTTGCATGGGAAAGTTTGTTCTTCGTTGGGTGCTGTAGTGACACCAATTTTTCTATGTTTCCTCTTGTCCTCAATACCAGCCCTGCGTGTGGTCTCGAAAGAGGAGACAGCCTGGTGAATGGTACTTCTCCATGCCTTTCGGTCTGAAGCTAAGGCGGACCATCCACAATAGTCAATATGACAGGCATCAAGGGACTGTTTCAGTGAGTCCTTGTACCTCTTCTTTGGCCCTCCTCTGTCACGATTGCCAGTGGTGAGCTCACCATATAGCAATTTCTTTGGAAGTTGATCATCCTCCATCCTGGAGATGTGTCCTGCCCAGTGTAACTGCTTCTTCAACAGTATGGCCTCAATGCCGGTGATTCCTGTCTGTTCTAGGACTTCAGTGTTGGGGATGTGGTCATTCCAGTGAATGCTGAGGATGGTGCGGGGCAGCGTTGATGAAAACGCTCAAGAAATCATAGGTGGTGGCGTTCGCTAACCCAAGACTCGGAAACCGTACAGTAGGGTGGTCAGCACAACAGCTCCGTACATGTTGACCTTTATGTACTTGTTTAGATGCTTGTTTTTCCAAACTCTTTTATAAAACTTGACGAATGCACCATTTGCCTTTGCCAGTCTGTTGTCAATTTCCTTGTCAACCTTTGCGTCCGAGGAGATAATGCAACCCAGGTAGGTAAACTGTTGGACTGTTTTCAGCTTAGACTCACCAATAGTGATGTCAGGAGGACTGTTATCTTCCTGAGGTGCAGGCTGGTGGAGAACTTCAGTCTTCTTTAAACTGACTTCTAGACCGAAGAGCTTGACAGCCTTGGTGAAGCAAGATGTCATTTGCTGCAAAGCTGTCGCCGTATGGAAAACAAGGGCAGCATCGCCGGCAAAGAGTAGCTCTCGAATGAGTTGTTCCACTGTTTTGGTGTGGGCCTTTAGTCACCTCAGGTTGAACATACTGCTGTCTGTGCAGAATCGGATGTAGAGTCCATCCTCAACATCAAGGTCTACTGTGGCCCGTTGTAGCATCATACTGAAGAATAGCGTGAATAGAGTGGGTGCAAGAACACAGCCCTGCTTCACGTCATTGCTTATTGGGAAGGGCTCATATAGGTCATTGTTTTACCTAACTTGACCACGCTGGTCTTCGTGTAGCTGGATGATCATGTTGAGGAACCTAGTAGGACATCCTATACGTTTCAGGATTTGCCACAAACTTTTCCTGGTCACATTGTCGAATGCTTTGAAGAAGCACTGCTCTAGTAGCCCACAAACTTTCAAGGCTGGCTATTGACATTGCTGCCCTGCGTTAAGTCCGCCTCGCAGAGCAAGGAAGCCTTTAGGAACATGGGGCAGGCTATACCCTCTACTGGTCAGGGAAGCCAGAAAATGAGAAACATCTCTCTGGTGTGGGCTTCATGGTCAGGAACCATATTGCCTCAAAACTTGATAAACTGCCCAAGGGTCACTCTGACTGCATCAAGAAAGCAGCCTTCCGTCTTGTGTGCAGCAACTTCCAACGAAAGCTTAGAGAAATTCAGAACCAGTGGTGGTCCAACCTCTCTGAAAGAACTCAGCATTGTGCAGATGTCAGTGACTAGAGAGAGTTTTATGAAGCCATGAATTAATAATTACTATATATATATATATATATATATTATATCACTATATATATATATATATATATATATATATATATATATATATATATATATATATATATATATATATATGTATGTATAACTTGTTTGTGTGCTAGATTAGAATACCAAAGAGAAGGGCCCAGTCATTGCAGAAATGAAAAATGTACACATGCAAATAAACGTAATTGCAATTGGTAATAATTAAAACAAAATTTTTTTGTTGAATGGATTAGCAAAACAATACAAGTCCAACATGCATTATATACAAATGAGAACCCAATAAAGAAAAAAAAAACTTGTTTGTATTTTTTCCTAATATTTTTCGCTTTTCTGTAGAATAAGTATACTTATTTTATATACTATGAAAATGTTATATTATGGCAGATTTAATCAATGAGTAGAAAAAAATAAAGAAAATAAAAGAATAGAAAAGAGGAACAAAAAGGAGGAATGGGGTGAGAGGGAAGGGTGAAGCATTGCATTATATCATCTCTGAAGTCTGTATTTGAGTTACCGTCCTTCTTTACTACAAACCAGTTTGAGGTTCCCACATGTCCCAACATAAAGCCCATTTTTTTGTAGTCATAATCTAGTTCAGCAGAGATCATGCACATTGAGTAAGTGTGTTTAAGATTTTTCTGTACCTCCACATACTCGGGGATGGACAACTTCCAAGTTTTAGTAATAGTGTTCCTAGCTGCTAAAAAAACTTTATTGGTAAGGACTTGAGCTTCCTTGGAGAGACCAGTGATAGGGAGACCTAACAGGGCCTGCACTGAGGTAATCTAGTGCCCCATAATTTCTCTAAAGTGTCATACAGTATATTCCTGACCAAATGTGAGCAATTTTGGCGCAGTCCCCAAGTATGTGTCTTATTGTATGGATAGAATTGCAAGAATTAAACGTTTCAGTCTAGCAGGAGTCAGGTACCACCTAAGGTTAGTTTTGTAAGAATTAAGTTAAGAAAGGATTTTGCAGCATTTTTATGTATTTTGTTTCATTGCAAATTTCATCCCAGGAGTTCTGATGATGGAGCTTAGATGGTGCGTCCTGATCTATCAGATACATATAGATGATGGAGATGTTTTTGTGCCATTTGAATTGTATATATACAATATTTCTCAAATGGGGGTTTGCTAGCTGAATTGTTAGCTTTTGGTATGCTAGAAATATTTGAATTAGTTTGAGCAAGGTTGAGCCATACTTTTATCAGTACATTATTCTGTTCTCAAAAAGACGTGGGTGACCACTTTTGAATTGCATTTATTACGTCTGCAGAAATGGTTCGTTTTTTATCTATCTACCAAGATAGTTGTGCATTTTGTTAAATGTTATATCTCTATGAAGTAGCCATAAAGGAGTGAGCCATGAACCTGCCTCAATCAAAGGTTTCCTCTTATTCATTTGAGTCCAAAGAGTTGTAGAATGAGTCTGGGGAGTGGTGCATAATTGAAGTTATGATGTAAACTTTACCAAAGCATCTGGCTACTTAGAAGGTTCTGTTCTTTAAGAGTATGGTTTTCGATTTCTACCCACACCGGTGGATGTTCTTTATTGAACCACCCCTTTCGGTCTAGATGATCCAAACCCGAAATGGTAGATTCCATTGCAACACAATTGCATATAAAATGCAACAAATTAAAGAATATTGTATAATTTTACTTTCTTAAAACTGTTTGCTCATTATCAATTGCAGTTCTTTAAAAGAGTAAATTTAAAAATATATTATCGTAAAGTCATGTAGCAATTAACAAAGCAGGGGTATACATATGGGTAAAGGATTTTAGTAAAACAATGAAAATGGTGCATGGAGCGATTACTAACAAGCATGATATGGAAGTGTTATTTGAAATTGACTTGATAAGAAAGTTAAACAAAATATAATGAGAACTATCAGAAATAGTGTTATGTGATAGTTTAGGAGATGTCTTATATCCAAGAGATAAAAACTGAGAAATGATCTGAGGGATGGCTCAGGAGAGACTAAATTGTAATGTGATGAGATGTGCCTTGAATATACAAGCCAAATGAAGAAAAATAACATTTTCAGCTATTTTCACAGGGCACCTGCCCCACCTAATCCCGTCTTATCAATTTCCATGCATTTGTATTTAAACAATTGTTTCCTGACAGCTTCTTATCTCACACATAGCTTACTTTGTGATAAGTATTCTCTATGAAGTATTATTTCAAAAGAAAATCCACATTGTTGTTACAGTTATCACAAAATGTAAGTTAACAATATATGGATTGAAGTGTAACGTTCAAGAAACATTGTATTTTAGTTGTTCGTGTGCTTCTGAACAGGTATGCACGATTACTTTTTTCCTGTTTAATTGCACAAATCAGAGTTAAATTTTCAAACAAATATTTTTTTATTGTGCTGTGGTTATTCAACTTAATAATATTAAGTCATGGTGATAAATAATACAAATTAATCTGCTTGTTTTTATTCTTTCCATTGGTAAGCTCAATTGTTGAATTAAAATATGTTTGATTATCTTTGGAAATTGTATATGAAAATGTTATATAAATTAAAGTTGTAATTTTAGAGGATATTTTATATTTATATGGTTCTGATTGTATAATGTGGGATTCCATTTTTGTCTATACTGTGAGGGGGTGGGGGGACTTATGGAACCTTACTCTCCCCATGGCCGGTTTACCCATTAGGCCAACTAGGCAGCTGCCTAGGGGCGCTCTCCCTGTGAGGGGCTCCACTTTTAAAAAATAAATGGTTCCTGGCTTCGAAAAAGGAAATGCTCCAGTTCATAGACTGGCTACTAGGGGGTAACCACCTAGAACAAGAGAGTTACAATAATAAAAGGAACTTACATGCACAAAAAATTTAAAAATAGGTCTGTGCATAACTTGCATACTCACTCGCAGGGGCTCCTCCACTTCAGTGTCTAGGGGCTATAAATAGGAAGATCAAGCAATGACTCTCCCATTCATTTTTATTGTCAAGGGGCCATTTGAAGAGGACATTTGTTAATAGAAGTGAATTCAGATCATATATCTGTCCAAGAGTTCCTTCCACTCCTCCCTGGTTTCTTATCCTTTTACAAGCAAAGGCAGAGGTCCATAATTAAAGCTACATTGTATATAATATTTAAACTGTAAAGTCTATCATTTATTTATTTTAAACTGTTAAAAAACATGTTGCACATTATCACGTTAAGCTCTTCAATATTATAAATATTACAAATATTACAACATTATAAATATTACACTTTTGTGGTCCTTTCTATGCAGATGCTGAAAACAACGTTGCAATTTTGAGAAAGGTTTAAAAGTCTGAGATCTAATCCTAGAATAAATAAGTTACTTTTGGTGGAGAGGCTAAGCAGTAAAACTGATAAAATGGAAAATAATTTCTTATAGTGAATTTAATTATTTTGTATGACCCTAATACTGTATTTCCCTCTAATTAGGGTTGATCACATCATCTTTTAATGGTCAGACTTTAAAAAATATATATATACTGCTTAATTGTTTTACAGGCCTGAATGATATATTTGTCATTAATATAGATCTATATTCAAAATAAACTACACTTGAAAATAGGCAAAATGTTTCAGAATGAAAAAAATAAGTAATACAGTCTTTAATTAATTACCCTCTATGTGCAATTTCTTCAGTGTAATCTACCATTCTGGTTTCTGTTGATTAAAGGAAAGTGGCAGGAGAGTATGACTGCAAGGGAAGCTGCACAATGGTATTGTTGAAGCTTAAACTGACAGTGGTTTCAACAAGACTAATTGAATGCTTATTAGCTAACAAGGGCACAGCCACCAGGAAAATGACCTAAGACAAAATGTAACTGGTAATGATTACTTACATATAAACGTTTAAAATATAAAGGCTGTTGTAATGGAGCTGGGACACGCAGTCCAAAATCTCCGCTGGTATACGATAAAATACCCACGAGGCACTACAGTCTCACCATTCCCGACCTCCCATATTGGACGACACACAATTTGGGAGTCAAATGAATACTGACTTTATTTTGTTATTGCAGAACTATTTATACATCTCTTTGGCCACAGGCAATACACATGCCCATATTTGGCTACACACAATACACACAAAGAGAACAATAGGGGGGTCACACCTCCCTGGCAACTTTGATACAATCAGACACTGATTCAATTACACCTCTTTGTTCTTATCAGAGAATTAAAACACTTTGGAAAATGCAAGGATCCTTTACAACTTTCTTATCTCTTGAATCTCTGTAATAGGATTATCTATTAGCCTAGGTCTGCAAAAGTCTGGCTAATATTCTGCAGAGCATCAACCAGCATACATATTGTAGGATCATATTTTAACCAAGAATAATCATAAAACAGGGTAAAACAGTGATGGGTTCCGCTACACACCTCCCCCGTGACCATAAGCCGGCATACACGGTCTGATCCCAACGGATCGGCCTGGGGATGTCCGGACAAAAGTATTTGTTGGTCAATTCTCTAGTTTGACAACCCATCAGCATTACTGCAATTCACATTTACTCACATTTCCCATATCCCCAGATAGCTGGGATCTGAGCGCAGAAAACCACCGAATAGCGCTCAGATCCTCTTCACACAGTTCAATTGCCATGTAGCTAAAGTCTTTCCCATAGTTTTTCATTATATGAATGGGCTTCATGGCACAGTTATCTGGGGTATCATGGTTCACACAGGGCAAGTACAGAATGACCCCCCTGTATGTAAAGGGCCAGAATGAGTGACTTACACTCTGGTATGGCCGAACACTGGTTCCAAAGGGCAATATGTACCAGGGCCATAGTCGCAGGGCAGGAGGCTGGCAAACAGTCCTCTCCAAGCCAAAGTGGCGAAGGGCACTTCGTCACACATCTCTCTTTTGGGGGGAAGTCTAACCAGGTACCTGGATATTTTGCTGGGGTGATGGGGCAACACGCTGAGGGGACTTGAGTGGCAGAGGCCAGCGGCACTCTGCCCTGATGCCAGCTCTTCTGCTGGTATAACCTGCAGGACATCCTGCTCTGTACAAGCGACAAAGGGAGGGCAGAGGCCGACTGCACTGTGCCCCGCTGTCAGCTCTTCTGCTGGGGTACTTGGGACATATTTCGGCTCAGTAGCCAGGGAAACGTGGGGGTCAGTGGGGGTTAACATTTCCTCTGTTAACCCTGGGGCCACATTAGAAGTTAGCTGGGGAGGGGAATTTGTACTTACCCCCTCCTCCGGTTGTCCCAGTGACGGTAGTTGGGGATCTGGACAAGCTGTGGGCGCAGAGACCACGGTCCCATCTGCGCCGTCTGGGAGATTGGTGTCTCCCCTGGTTAGGGTAAACTGTCGCTGGAGGGGAAGGACGACACCTTCTGCCACCTGTGTTTCACACTGCCGCTGGGGGGGAAGGACGACACCTTCTGCCCCCTGGGGTTCACACTGCCGCTGGGAAGGAAGGACGACACCTTCTGCCCTCTGGGGTTCACACTGCCGCTGGGGGGGAAAGGACGACACCTTCTGCCCCCTGGGGTTCACACTGCCGCAGGGGGGAAAGGACGACACCTTCTGCCCCCTGGGGTTCACACTGCCGCTGGGGAGGAAGGACGACACCTTCTGCCCTCTGGGGTTCACACTGCCGCTGGGGGGGAAGGCCGACACCTTCAGCTCCCTGGGGTACACACTGCCGCTGGGAAGGAAGGACGACACCTTCAGCTCCCTGGGGTACACACTGCCGCTGAGGGGGAAGGACAACACCTTCTGCCCCCTGGGGTTCACACTGCCGCTGGGGGGAAAGGACGACACCTTCTGCCCCCTGGGGTTCACACTGCCGCTGAGGGGGAAGGACGACACCTTCTGCCCCCTGGGGTTCACAATGCCGCTGGGGGGAAAGGACGACACCTTCTGCCCCCTGGGGTTCACACTGCCGCTGGGGAGGAAGGACGACACCTTCTGCCCCCTGGGGTTCACACTGCCGCTGGGGGGGAAGGCCGACACCTTCAGCTCCCTGGGGTACACACTGCCGCTGGGAAGGAAGGACGACACCTTC
This sequence comes from Discoglossus pictus, assembly GCA_027410445.1. NCBI lineage: Eukaryota > Metazoa > Chordata > Amphibia > Anura > Alytidae > Discoglossus > Discoglossus pictus. Next base: position 48,394,799 of record CM050166.1, read on the forward strand.
AGCTCCCTGGGGTACACACTGCCGCTGTGGGGGAAGGACGACACCTTCTGCCCCCTGGGGTTCACACTGCCGCTGGGGGGAAAGGACGACACCTTCTGCCCCCTGGGGTTCACACTGCCGCTGAGGGGGAAGGACGACACCTTCTGCCCCCTGGGGTTCACACTGCCGCTGGGGGGGAAGGACGACACCTTCAGCTCCCTGGGGTACACACTGCCGCTGGGAAGGAAGGACGACACCTTCAGCTCCCTGGGGTACACACTGCCGCTGAGGGGGAAGGACGACACCTTCTGCCCCCTGGGGTTCACACTGCCGCTGGGGGGAAAGGACGACACCTTCTGCCCCCTGGGGTTCACACTGCCGCTGAGGGGGAAGGACGACACCTTCTGCCCCCTGGGGTTCACACTGCCGCTGGGGGGAAAGGACGACACCTTCTGCCCCCTGGGGTTCACACAGCCGCTGGGGAGGAAGGACGACACCTTCGGCTCCCTGGGGAACACACTGCCGCTGGGGAGGAAGGACGACACCTTCAGCTCCCTGGGGTACACACTGCCGCTGGGGGGGAAGGACGACACCTTCAGCCCCCTGGGGTACACACTGCCGCTGAGGGGGAAGGACGACACCTTCTGCCCCCTGGGGTTCACACTGCCGCTGGGGGGAAAGGACGACACCTTCTGCCCCCTGGGGTTCACACTGCCGCTGGGGAGGAAGGACGACACCTTCGGCTCCCTGGGGAACACACTGCCGCTGGGGAGGAAGGACGACACCTTCAGCTCCCTGGGGTACACACTGCCGCTGGGGGTGAAGGACGACACCTTCGGCCCCTTGGGGTACACACTGCCGCTGAGGGGGAAGGACGACACCTTCGGCCCCCTGGGGTACACACTGCTGCTGGGAGGTGGAATTAGTTGGAGTATTCCACGTGGAGCGGTTTCTGTTTCTGGGACAGTCTCTCTGCATGTGGCCCTGCTGGTTACACGTGTGGCACCTGATGTACCGTGGAGGGGTTTGGTAGTTCCCACCACCCGGACGCAGTGCTGGGGGGGGTTTAATGGTGGGAGGTGGGTTAGCAGCTCCCCAGATGGACCGCTCCCGTGCCCGCTGCTTTTCCATTATGGATTTGTGGACATCTGTCATTAACCATTCCAAGGTTTTCATGGGAAGCGTATCTGGGAAAAAGGCCAGCCTGCTTTGGAGTTCTCTTCCAAACTCATTCTGTGGGGTAATACGAGGTACTGTAACCATGAGTTCCTTTCTGTCTGTTTCCCTGTAGTCTGCGGCCTCCTTCTCATCCTCATCATGGAACGCTGTCCGAAAACTAGTCGGTTCCATCCTGCTGTAGCCAGGGGCGCTGTACGGATACTAGCGTTGCCCTCAATTTGTACTCCACGGAATGGTGTCTCCTGTAGCTGTCCTTCTGACCGTGGGAACAATTCCACCACTTGCCAACAAATGTAACGGAGCTGGGACACGCAGTCCAAAATCTCCGCTGGTATACGATAAAATACCCACGAGGCACTACAGTCTCACCATTCCCGACCTCCCATATTGGACGACACACAATTTGGGAGTCAAATGAATACTGACTTTATTTTGTTATTGCAGAACTATTTATACATCTCTTTGGCCACAGGCAATACACATGCCCATATTTGGCTACACACAATACACACAAAGAGAACAATAGGGGGGTCACACCTCCCTGGCAACTTTGATACAATCAGACACTGATTCAATTACACCTCTTTGTTCTTATCAGAGAATTAAAACACTTTGGAAAATGCAAGGATCCTTTACAACTTTCTTATCTCTTGAATCTCTGTAATAGGATTATCTATTAGCCTAGGTCTGCAAAAGTCTGGCTAATATTCTGCAGAGCATCAACCAGCATACATATTGTAGGATCATATTTTAACCAAGAATAATCATAAAACAGGGTAAAACAGTGATGGGTTCCGCTACAGCTGTGTTCTGTCCATTACCCGAGGTTACTAGAAAGTGTATGTGTGTATATTGCTAGCAGCTCATGTTACATGACCTAAGCAAGACCAAGTTGATATGTACGTATAATAATATTGGTCACAATTCACTCTTTGAATATAATGATTAGACATGACACACTTCTTGGGATGACAATCTGACCACACAAATTAACATAATAACAATACCAATAAATAAGTAAACATAAACAAGTGAGCGGAGGAGCCTGACCCGAGACAGTAGACTCTATGCCCTGAACCCTCGTCCAGGGCCTACCGTGATGGAACATCCGTACCCCGTAGGGTAGGATCTCACCCACTTTACCACTGTCCCAGCAACTCCCCTCAACACCCGCCGCTGTGACAAACAACAAATACAAAATAGATACATTCATACTGAAATACTATTACCAGCACAACAACTGCTAATGACAGACAGAAATAACTCCAAATTATACTTATTATCTTTTCATAATTTCCATTTTTGTTTTTAATTTCTCTTCCTCTTTTTTTTAATACAAAAACACATCTTTACACATATTTACCACAATATTTAGCGATGGGTGGGTGGGATCTATTCACATGGCTGGCTGGGGGCATAATGGCAAAGCTGGCGCCAAACGCCTATCAATGGCTCCGTCCCCCAGCTAGCCCCCACCTCTCCCATACTCCCGGGCCTTCCAGGTCACATGACCCTCCTACCAAGCCCAGGAGGCCTGGGGAGGTATACAGGCCATTCACTACTGCCTGCTACTAATGTGTGTTTTACAGAGTGGTCTCAAAAGGTTTTCAATTTGGAGCTTCACCCTGGGTGGCTCCCACGCCTGAGACAATACATCATTTAGAGTGTGGAAAGATCTGGAGCTTATTCATCCTGGGAGAATTATTTAAAAATAGTAATTATTGTTTAAATCCACAGTAAAAGCTTAATAATGTTGTTTTTCTTATCAGGCCCTATCTAACTATTTTTTGGGAAGAACTTTATACGCCAATAAAGTGGTTTTTTAACAACAATGTGATTAGAAAAGAGGATAAACACACTCTCATAATTTGTCCTCTAAGCAAAAACTTGTTGCCAAGTCAACCAGTGCATATTATCAGTCTTATTAAATTGTGAATTGGCCAATTGAATAGGGCTCCATATAAGCACAGAGCATATTTATTTTACAGAAGTTTTTAGTTAGTGAACTTCTATCCAAACGCAAGGTCTTCACTAATATGCTCTGTGCTTACATGGAGCCCTTTTCAATTGGCCGAATCGCAATTTAATAAGGCTGTATAGCTGCAGCTGTCTGTCCCTGGTTCTCCTTGCTCAGCCTCCAGTCCTGGCCTTTTTTGCATAACCTGAACCCTTCAAGTCTGCCATCAGCCACTTCTGACTTGTGTTCCTGGACTCTGCTCTGTTACATCCTTGTGGCCTTTCATTGTTTCTATAGCAGAGGGATTCAAAGAGATAGATAACCTGAGATAATGGGCTAAATCAACTCACTTCATATGCGATATAAAGCACCAGAATAAAGGTACAGTCTGACATGCATAGCAGAGCAGTTCATGTGGTGGGAATCCTGGCAGGAAAGAAGGCTCAGTGGATAATATGTGCAGAGAGCCCAGCTGCAGGTAGATGATAGAAGCTCTGGGATACTGGTACAGGTGCTGATAGAAGCACGAGTGCTGACACAGGTACGCAGGCACAGATTACTACTTATAGCATGGATGCATTGTCACAGGTAAGAGACAGGAACAAGGCAAACTGTCAGAGCTTCAGAAAAGCACAAGAGCATGATACAAACACTGGAAACAGTAATAACAGACACTTGTGAGGTGCAGAGATTATATGGTCCAGCAGGGTTGTGCGGCTTCTCGTGAACTTTGTGCTAATAAGGACCTTTTTAAAGAAGTTTTTAGTTAGCATATTTTTTTTAGTTAGCATATTTTTTTTAAAGATGTTTTTCACTATGTGCTTATTTAGAGCCCTATTCAATTGGCCAAATTGCAATTCAATGAGGGCCTAGGTAAGTCAGCATGGGGTGACCAGAGTATCCTGAGAGTTTGCTTCTACTTGGCCTTTACTTGGTAAACCCTTCATGACTGCTGCCTGCTAGTAGTATTTTGCTGCTAGTTCTTACCCCATTGTGCTTCCTATCTGAACACCACCAAACTGTCTATAGAAAAGGCTGTGGAACATCTACTGAACCTCAGTATTCCCAGCTGGGATCCCTTTATAACAGACCAATTATATCATTGTTGGGTCCTTTCCCTCTTCACCATCTCAAAATCTACTCGCTGCAATCCCGCCGCCAACCGACAGATGGCGCTGCCGATTTTCATATAAGGGGCACCGACAGAAGAGGCCTTAAGCTATGAGAGGCGCGTCCGAGGCCCTGGGGGGGCCAAGTGCCCGCGCCGAACATATCGATAACCTCGCTGTCAACTCAGCGACGTTGAGTTGCGCCACGTCGGAGGGGAAAATAGTTATTTGCTTTACATCAAACATGACGCCGCCCTCTGGCGGATGGCTCCTGTAACTGCAACTGTCAGTGCTGCCGAAGACATGCGAAGGTGATGAGGGATAGATCCCATTGTTGCCTCAGCTTTGTATGTTTGCTACTATCCTGGTACCGTGCAATCTGCCAACCAAACACCATGCAAAATAGCACCTTATAGGTTCAACCATGTGTTTCACAAGCATGACACCCTATGAAATTACTGATTGGTGCTGATCTGCAAGGTTCAAAAGAACATGTACAAATATCATTATTTGCTAAGCATAAATTATGCCACTTTGTCTTTTAATTGTCTCATAAATAAGTTTGTGGGTAACTGAAAATTCAAAGTCAGCACCTAATCTAAAATTAAAATAGAATAGAATACATTTACAACATTTTATCTGTTACTATTAAAGCTTCATAACCTCTTATTTTGAGGAAGAATAGTAATATTGAAAGTATTTAGGTCAGCCTTAATTAAGACAGGGGAGATTTCTCCTGGAAACAAATTGCTTCTCCTCCCTTTCCTTTATGCTGTATAGTTACTTTTTACTTGCCAGATATTTTACAAAACGTAATGCTGCGATTGCTATGAGATTTGCGCCTAATGATGTGCGAGGTAACACCATATAACCAAGAGCATTACAGTATTGCAAATGAAAATATAATGTTACGTGGATACACCTACAGCCTCAATCTGCTTAATCATCTGTATGAAATGTGATACACATAGTGCCTATGCAAGATGCTTCACAGAATATAATGCAATCCCTAGAGCTGTATATAACACCATTACTTGCAGTTTTCCAGGCATACACAATTTATCTGATATGCTTTAGTGTCAAATTTAACAAACTACTTTGTAAATAACATAAAACCATTGTCAGGAAAACCCTATCATGCAAAGAAATATATACATTTTATTTAACATATAATGAGGGTGGGGGCTTTCCTTAAATGCTGATAAAGGGTTGGTTCCAACATAGCCTTTTATGCACCTCTGTTGCTACAGGGTTCCCTGGTGGCCCAGTGGATACGATGCTGGTGCTTTCATCACAGCATTCTGGGTTCAAATCCACTCAAAGAACCCAGAGGTCACACTGGTCAGTACTCAGATGGGAGACCACCTGGTAATTCTAGCAGCTGTATGCTGTGGCCCACTGGAGAAGGAACTGGTTGGGGGCTTTCCTTAAATACTGTTAAAGGGTTGGTATCCAGTATATCATGAAAACCATCAGCATGGTGTGTTGTCCACAAGGTCACAGAATGTTGGACATGACTGAGCAATGCCATTTACATTTTTTACATGTTGCTACAGCTAATCTGAGTGCTGCAGCATACTTAATACTGTTATATATATATAGTACTCTGTTGTTCAAAGGAGAAAACCCTTTCTTTCAATACAACATACAGTAAAACAGGGCTATGTTTCTGTTTTGTTGTGTCATTCAGTATTGACTGTAACACACCATGCTGATCCACTTGGTATTGATGGCAGATATACTGGAATGGGTCACAGTAAACAGCCAATAGGCCACAGTAAACAGCCTGGTGGTCTCCCATTCAAGTACCGACCAGACCCAACCCTGCTTGGCTTCAGGATGGTGTGACCTCTTGGTTCCCTGACTGGAATCAAACCCAGGTCACAACAGTGAAAGCACCAAATCCTAACCACTAGACCACCAGGAAATCTATGTTTCAGGTTACTTCATCCTTTATCAAGTCTAACTTAAACATAGTGGGAGATGCGTGGCCGCAAGGACTGACCACAGGCTATTTGCCTATTCTATTCCCTTGCGGCCGAGGGCTCCAGCAGGCTTGCGGCCGGCGCCCTGTTATCCCATGCGGCCGCACGCGCAGCAGGAAAGCCTTTGATCTTACACTGCCGCAAGTGTTTCGGCCGCAAGAAAGCCACGGTTACTATTCAATTGCTACGGGAACCCTCTCGTCACGGCTAAAACCGAGCCGCAGCTTACTTGCACCAAAAAGGTCCCGCAAGCACACAATTAAGCACATAATAAAGCCATCCTGCACTCTGATGAGACGATAAAGTGATTGGAGGTGTTAGCATTCATAGCACAACATTCCCCTACACTCAAATCTGAAAATCATTTTTATTTTAATTCATGTCAAATATCCGTGGACAAAGTCCCGAGTGCTTGGAGCACCTCAGACCCGCCAAGGCTGCGGGATGGAAAATAACCCGTAAATGATATATCGGATTTGGGCGATGTGCAAGCTTGAGAGGGTGTTGCTATTAATCCCCATGTTCCCCATTATGATGCCTAGCATTTACAGAGCTTTACAGTGCCATCTTGAATTTATATTTGCATTTACAGTTGTCTGACTTTGCGGCCGGAAAACAAGATCTATGGGCGCTGGGAAAACGCTTGCGGCCGTTTGCATGATATGCGGCCAGCCGGAAGGGGGATATCCTTGCGGCGCCGTCCATTTGAATTGAAAGGTAGAATTAGCTCTACACGGGGCCGAAAGACGGCCGCAAGGAATCGAAGCTTTGCGGCCATTTTACGGCCGATAATAGAATGAGGCCCAGTAACACTAGCTCTTTATAGTCATACAAAATTCCAGGTATCCAATACAAGTGCATTATAAGAGTCACATGATGACAGAATATAATTCAAAACATGTAAGTGGATTGTGACAATGCATTGTGCAACACATAATTTCTAACATAAATAAAAAATATATAACAATATCCCATACAGGAAATTTAACATATTACCAATATATTTAGGCTAATGTTGTTCAAAACTGCACCAAATTAGCACTATAACCAGTATATATCTCACAAAGAGTACATACATAATGATAAAAGCTATATATTAATATTTTAAACCCTTAATTTATACACTAGTCAGTGTATAAAGTATCTGCCCTAACCACTTTATCTTCTATGTTTGGTGCTGTTATAAGACATCAATAGAAATCTCTTACATTCTGGAATATCTGCTTTTTCCAAGCGAGGCCAGGCTGATGTCTCCTATCAATTTCTTTCACCATATTACTATGGTCATAATTACATTGTTTAGTGACTAATATTACCAGTAATTATGGATATGGCCAAGGGGCATGACATTGTTCCATTATGATTATGTATCATTGTTTGTGTTTATTTGTTGCCTGGACATGGTTATCATGTATACTAGTATTATATGTTATAGAGGGAAAATGAATATAGAACAGAATACACGAGGATAAGGTAAAAATGCTCTGCACATAAATTTAACTGCAGAACATTGCATCCTCACACATACAGGCTTTGATAAACAGCAGCCAAGATAGATGCATGCACTTCAAGTAGTCCTACGCAAACATTTGAGATTAACATCAAGGTTTTCTGCCCTAGCTAGCTATTGACATCTATCATGTTGTTTAGGTATCTGATGAGTTTTATCGCAAGTGCTCTATAGCAACCAAGGCTACAAGGCAGATGTGTTTCATCACACACAAACACACAAGGGTGTGGCATGGGAGATGTATAAATATGTTGGTTCTATTATTCAATAAAGGTTCAGCTCTAGTTTCACATATTCAAGGCTATTTGTTTGTGTTTGTATCCTGAATTGGGGAGTGGTCTTGCCATAGGCCACTAGTAACCTGTATCCTGTATTCTCCGCCTGTATCTTTGGGCATTTCCCTCTTCAGAAGCCACCTTTTGTGCCAGAGAGAACAAGAACCACATGATTCTGCTGGGGTAGGTTTGAACTAGGTTCATATGGTTCAAAATGGTATTTTCATTAATGGCTCTGTTTTTATCAGTTAAATTGGATAATAGTCTTCTTCTACATTTATCCTGTAATTTGATAAGTTCTTCACTCAGAAGTCTCTTTGGGTACTGTCTAGCTTGAAATCTCATTGTCTTATCTTTTTGTAGATCCTCCAAAATACGAAGGTTACTGACTATTCTTTTTACCCTTACAAACTGACTTCTAGGTAATGATCTAATTGCATGGATAGGATGATAACTATCAAAATGTAGCAAAGTATTCCTATCAGTAGGCTCACGACAAAATATCACTGCACAGCTTAACAAAGTGAACACGTGTGTAACGGAACCCATCACTGTTTTACCCTGTTTTATGATTATTATGGTTAAAATATGATCCTACTATTATACTGCATGTATGTTGGTTGATGCTCTGCAGAATATTGTCCCAGACATTTGCAGCTACTTAGCATGGTAGATAATCCTGTTACAGAGACTCCGCATAAGATAAAGGAAGTCTATTGTATACAGTGTTTTCATTCTCAGATAAGAACAAAGAAGTGTAATTGAATCAATGTCTGATTGTATCAAAGTTGCCAGGGAGCCTCGGGGAGGTGTGACCCACCTATTGTTCTCTTTATGTGTATTGTGCGGGCCAAATATGGGCATGTGTATTGCCTGTGGGAAGAGATGGGTATAAATATTTCTGCACATAACAAAATAAAGTCAGTATTCATTTGACTCCCAAATTGAGTGTCGTCCAATATGGGAGGTTGGGGATGGTGAAACTGTAGTGCCTCTTGGGTATTTGACCTTATACCAGCGGAGATATTGGACTGCGTGTTCCAGCTCCGTTACATTTGGTGGCAGTGGTGGGATTGTTCCCACGGTCAGAAGGACAGCTACAGGAGACACCATTCCGTGGAGTACAAATTGAGGGCAACGCTAGTATCCGTACAGCGCCGCTGGCTACAGCAGGATGGAACCGGATAGTTTTCAGACAGCGTTCCATCATGAGGAGGAGGAGGCGGCCGCGGACTACAGGGATGCAGACAGAAAGGAACTCATGGTTACAGTACCTCTTATTACCCCACAGACTGAGTTTGAAAGAGAACTCCAAAGCAGACTGGCCTTTTTCCCAGGTACGCTTCCCATAAAAACCTTGGAATGGTTAATGACAGATGTCCACAAATTCATAATGGAAAAGCAGCGGGCACGGGAGTGGTCCATCTTGGGAGCTACTAACCCACCTCCCACCATTAACCCCCCCCCCCCCAGCACTGCGTCCGGGTGGTGGGAACTACCAAACCCCTCCACGGTACATCAGGTGCCACACGTGTAACCAGCAGGGCCACATGCAGAGAGACTGTCCCAGAAACAGAAACCGCTCGACGTGGAATACTCCAACTAATTCTCCTCCCCAGCGACAGTGTGTACCCCAGGGAGCTGAAGGTGTTGTCCTTCCTCCCCAGCAGCAGTGTGTACCCCAGGGGGCCGAAGGTGTCGTCCTCCCCCCCAGCGGCAGTGTGTACCCCAGGGAGCCGAAGGTGTCGTCCTTCCTTCCCAGCGGCAGTGTGTTCCCCAGGGAGCTGAAGGTGTCGTCCTTCCTCCCCAGCGGCAGTGTGTACCCCAGGGAGCTGAAGGTGTCGTCCTTCCTCCCCAGCGGCAGTGTGTACCCCAGGGAGCTGAAGGTGTCGTCCTTCCCCCCCAGCGGCAGTGTGAACCCCAGGGGGCAGAAGGTGTCGTCCTTTCCCCCCAGCGGCAGGGTGAACCCCAGGGGGCAGAAGGTGTCGTCCTTCCTCCCCAGCGGCAGTGTGAACCCCAGGGGGCAGAAGGTGTCGTCCTTCCCCCCCAGCGGCAGTGTGAACCCCAGGGGGCAGAAGGTGTCATCCTTCCCCCCCAGCGGCAGTGTGAACCACAGGGGGCAGAAGGTGTCGTCCTTCCTCCCCAACGACAGCTTACCCTAACAAGGGGAGACACCAATCTCCCAGACGGCGCAGATGGGACCGTGGTCTCTGTGCCTGACAAACCAGGATGCTGGACAGCCTGTCCAGATCCCCAACTACTCTCACTGGGACAACCGGAGGAGGGGGTAAGTACAAATTCCCCTCCCCAGCTAACTCCTAATGTGGCCCCAGGGTTAACAGAGGAAATGTTAACCCCCACTGACCCCCACCTTTCCCTGGCTACTGAACCGGAATATGTCCCAAGTGCCCCAGCAGAAGAGCTGACAGTGGGGCAGAGTGCAGTCGGCCTCTGCCCTCCCTTTGTCCCTTGTACAGAGCAGGATGTCCTGCAGGTTATACCAGCGGAAGAGCTGGCATCAGGGCAGAGTGCCGCTGGCCTCTGCCCCTCAAGTCCCCTTAGCGTGTTGCCCCATCACCCCAGCGAAATATCCAGGTGCCTGGTTAGACTTCCCCCCAAAGGGGAGATGTGTGACAAAGTGCCCTTCGCCACTTTGGCTTGGAGAGGACTGTTTGCCAGCCTCCTGCCCTGCGACTATGGCCCTGGTACATATTGCCCTTTGGAACCAGTGTTCGGCCATACCAGAGTGTATGTCACTCATTCTGGCCCTTTACATACAGGGGGGTCATTCTGTACTTGCCCTGTGGGAGCGGTGATACCACAGATAGCTATGCCATGGAGCCCATTCATATAATGAAAGACTATGGGAAAGACTTTAGCTACTTGGCAATTGAACTGTGTGAAGAGGATCTGAGCGCAATTCGGTAGTCTTGTGCGCTCAGATCCCAGCTATCTGGGGATATGGGAAATGTGAGTAAATGTGATGGGTTGTCAAACTGGAGAATCGACCAACAAATACTTTTGTCCGGACATCCCCAGGCCGATCCGTTTGGGATCAGACCGTGTATGCCGGCTTATGGTCACGGGGGAGGTGTGTAACGGAACCCATCACTGTTTTACCCTGTTTTATGGTGACCCACCTATTGTTCTCTTTATGTGTATTGTGCGGGCCAAATATGGGCATGTGTATTGCCTGTGGGAAGAGATGGGTATAAATATTTCTGCACATAACAAAATAAAGTCAGTATTCATTTGACTCCCAAATTGAGTGTCGTCCAATATGGGAGGTTGGGGATGGTGAAACTGTAGTGCCTCTTGGGTATTTGACCGTATACCAGCGGAGATATTGGACTGCGTGTTCCAGCTCCGTTACAACGTGTATTCTGAAAATTACTACTATGTATGCTCTATTCCATGCTAAATCATGTCATCTATGTAGAACTACCACTTGTCTGCAAATTGAGTAAACAGAGGGTTAGAATATACAAACGTATCTTCAAAATAGCCCCTATATATACCTGCATATGTTGGTGCTACATCCGTGACCCATGGCCGTACACATACACTGCATGAAGAAACTGTCTCCGAACAGGAAATAGTTGTATTATAAAATGATCCTCAAAATCTTGATAAGCAATTCCACGTCCGTGTTATATACTGTCCTGAGTTTCCTAGCAATGCCTTTATACAGGAATTGATGTATACAGGCTATTTATATCAAGAGTAGCAAAAACACATAGTCCCTCCATGATATCCAAATTACTCTGTTTTCCAAGAAAAATCCAAGGTATCGAATAGAAAAGAAGGAAATGTAGCCACTAATGAAGACGAGATCTTATCCCCCCCAAAAATGGCTAAAGGGGAAATTGAATTGAAAATTCTTTTCAATTAATACAATTTATTTTCCAATGGGAAATGTTTGCAATTTATAAAACATACACTTTTGAATGCATGACAGAAGTCTTGGACTACACCGGCCCTTTAATCAACATTTACATAAAACCACATTTAAAATCCAAAACACAAATAAACATGTTTGCTCTAATTTTTTATGGAACATATTTTAATTCCCCTTTCAGTTTTTATCTATAATTCTGAAAACTGCAGATTCATTACAAATATTCAATTCATCTTACACGAACCTCGAATACTGACATAATATTATCCAGTGTTTATACCTCGTCTACAAATTTCCAAAGAACACATAAACAAAGTAAGGAGATATTAGACTTTGATTATATTAATATGCCACTTGAACAGCACACTGATTTCCTCACACTTCATTGCAAAACTAAAACTGTCCGTTGTGATTAGACTTTAATTACTATGCTTGATTTTCATGTTGAGAGTTCCATTCCTCATTGATTTTCTTTGTATGCCCTTAAACAAGGTACTTGGATAGTTAGTTGGCCGTTACCCACCGAGCTTGGCACCCAGTCGAAAATGATTGATTATTTTATTGCCAAAAATACATTCCCGAAAGGGGTTAAAACACAGCACTTTCAGTCAGGGCTTGGCAGACATAACAACTGAACCCAATTAAAACCTTAAAAGCCTTATAACAAAATTAGTCCCCATCCAAGTTTATTCTTTTTGAGCCATAAAATAATTACATCTTCAGTTGCAACTTCTAAGCCAAGTTTGGCAAAACTATTATTTCAATGCTGCCAAAGTAAATGCAAGAAAAAAATGTGATAAACAAATGCAATCTTATTTGCATTCCTTGTAGTTAGGCTGTTCAGTACAAGATGGCAGGAAATAGTAAAAATGACCATGATTTATGTCTGTGTTTATATTATTTTGTAACTTATTAATTATAATTATATTTTTTGTAAATCATTCTGAATTAGATTTAAATTTATGTTGTAATATAATCTGAGCTGTGCTTAAAATATGCATAATAGTAATATCAATTATAGCACACCTGTAATTTCCCAGTATTTATACATATTTACTTATTTATTTACTGGGTTCATACAGGAGCAATTTTATTATTTACACATCAATTTATGTGTCATATATTTCTCCTTTATTCAGTATAGTCTTTGTAGTAGATAGCCATAGGATTATTTCCTCTTTACATTGTTTCTTCAACGGTTTTCTACCCTTTTAACTTATTAAATATTATATTTTAACTATATTCTCTTCTTTTGAGTTACCTGATTTTTCTCTTTTGTTGCTTATTTATTGGTGTTTCAATCACCAGGGAATTGAGCTCGATTTCCCAATACTTCCTTCCTTCCCCTTTTTTTTGCATATATATATATATATATATATATATATATATATATATATATATATGCAGTCTTATTAAATTCCAGCCTCGTAAATATGAGAACGCAAGGCCTACGTACTTGAAAAATGAGACAGTTTACAACGCCATTAAATTCAAAGTGCGGCGAGGTACGAGCAGGAAGAGTGGGTGAGAGAGAAGTAGTATCGTGAGTTTGGATCTTTTGAAATATTATAGAATTTAATCCTTAATTCACAACACATATAAATACTGATATCACATAATTCACACACATAGATTAATACGTACACATAGCTACACCTAGTAATAGGCCACAGCACACCTACACCACCCCTACCCCCCCCCCCCCCCCCCCGGCACCTGTGCCCCCAACAATTACTGAACTACACATAATACTCACATGTTTTTTTTTTTACCTCATACACATACACATAGGTATTATATTTATTTATCGTTATTTTATTTTTATAGGGTAGAGGAGGGGAGGAGGAAAGTTAGGCAAGAGAGGCAAGGAGGATAGTGAGGGGAACATTGGAGGAGAAGAGGAATAATATCTAGAGGGATGAGGAGAGGAGAAGGAGGAAGAAGAGGAGGGAGAGGAGGAGGAGGAGAGCAGGGGGGAGTGAGGTGCCCCCAGACGTAGGAATACAAGGAGAAGGGGCCTGATACCTGGGTGGAAGGTGGTGGGGATGTGGGAGCGACCCCAGGGGATCATATGTTGTGGGAAAGATGTAAATGCCAGCCAGAGGGAGCAGGCTTGGGCCCAAGTTTGTACAGCTGTGTCGGCAGTAGGGGTCACCAATAGGGACTGGGGGTCAGTGAGACACAAGTATGACGACCTCAAAGTGTTGGTGAAAAAAAAGTTGGCCAAGGAGGCAGCAGCAGCAAGTGGTACAGGTGGTGGGTCTGTGGTCGTTGTTACATACAGTTAATAGCAGCTGACCGCTTAGGGGCTGGATTCCTCCAGCAGCAGTGGTGGGCATACCAGACCAGGTTGACACAGATCACCCTAACACATTGCAATGTGAGTATCATATCACACACATGTTTGTATAGAATTGTGAGGATGGGCTGTCCAAAAGCCTACAGATAACATGCTGTATGTGTTTATGTATGTATTTATGTACAAATAGGCTTGTATTCTGGCTGTTGTATATAATGAGTTGTATCCCTCTAGAACAGGGGTGGGTAAGGAGGGTCACATACATGCCGGCCTTTCAAGATATCCTTTCTGTGCACAGGTGAGTCAATCAGGATGACTGAAAAGGCGATTGACTCACCTGTGCACAGCAGGGATGTCATCAAATCCAGGTATGCATGTGGCCCTCCAGGACCAAACTTGCCCACCCTTGTTCAAGATTTATATGGCCTCCTACACCCCTGCCCACACACAGGGATAATTGACATACAATAGCACTATAAGCCCTATGGTTGACTAAAGATATATGGGGGCGACAAAAACCATTTCACTCCTGGTAGCAAACCTATCATGTTCATAATTTGTATCACTGATATGTCTGCACAATAGCTGCACAACAAATTGATTCTGAGTTTAATTTCTAATTATATCCAGATTGAATTGACATGCAATAGAGCAGGGGTGTCCAAAGTCAAACCTGCTGGGCTGCGCACAGGCCTGGATATGTGCACAGATGAGTCAATTAGACTAAATGACTTGGAGAATGATATTCTCAGCTGGGTGCAGCATGGCTATCCACAAATGCAGGCCTGACTTTGGCCACTACTGCAATAGAGAGTACAAATCTGGCTGTGCGGCATATGTGGATACAGACTCTGAAGGACTGTATGTGTGTCATATACTGTCCTAACCTGGACCATGTCTCAGCTGCATATTAACAACCATTGCTGGGAACATGTTACAGATTGGCCAGTCTCATACACTGCCCAGCAGATTCAGCAGAGCACATGTCTGATGCACATGCAGTACACATTCATATGAGCCATGATCCATAATGCTTATTATGCAGGCCGTGGTTCATCTGTGTAACACAAGCACCACAGTCAATCACAGGTGACCATGATGTCAAAGATATGGAAACACATAGCTGTCAATTGTGTATGGCAACCAACTGAAATATATGTTTATTCTATTGCAGTACCCACAAGGCCAGCAATGGAGGAGGAGGAGGCAAGAGTGACGGAAGAGGAGGGCCAGGACATCCAAGAGCACCATCCACATCAGTGGATTATGAGGAGTAGGAAGTGATGCCCGGGCCCTCAACTGCAACATTCAGCCGGCCACAGCCAAACCGGCAACATCAGCATCATCACAGCAATAGGGGCAGCACACCGCATGGATGCCCTCATCCTATGCTACCCCTTATCATGCTGCCCCTTATGCTAGGCCGTCTTATGTTGGCCATGGATACCCATCCTACAGTCCACTGGGCCACCCATCATGGTATGCCTCCCAGGACTACATGTTGCCATCTCAGGGCCTGCTCCAGCCACCAATGCAGCGGTTGCCAGCCTTTGGTGTTCCACCCTTAGCGATGCCACCCTCAGCAATGCCATCCTCAGCAATGCCCCCCTCAGCAATGCCACCCTCAGTGGTGCCCCCTCAGTGGTGCCACCCACTGAGTCGCCACCTGCTGAGTGGCCACCCTCTGATGTGCCACCAGCTGAGTCACCATCTCCTCCACCAGCCAGACAGCCAATGCCTGCCTTTCAGTCGTCGTCTGTGGCCCCACTGCCACCAGTACACACTCAATTGTGTGAGATAGTGGCTCAGTGTAACAGGAAAGACCAGGCACGACAACAAATAGACAAAAGGATGCTTCGATTGAGCGAGAGGCAGTGCCGCCTTAGCAGAGCCTTCCTGGCTGGCAGTAGATCCCTCCAGGCTAGCACTCTAGCTCTCCATGCTGAGATGAGGAGGCACAACCGAAGGATGGAGAGATATGAGGAACGGACAAGTCGAGGGAGTCACATAATAATGCAGCTACTCAGCCACCAGCCCATACTTCTCCAGTCTTCGGTTGCACAACCGCCTCCTCGTCTCAGACAACAAGGGGTAGTATAGTCAATATGGAGGTAGTACTAAGTAATTCAAGTACAGTGGCAGGCACTTCTGGACTACAGACACATAACATAAGGTGTATGCTTGCTAATGCCAGAAGCTTGCCAGGAAAAATGGGAGTTAGAATTATTAGCAATTAATGAAAAATGGGATTACATAGTCATTACTGAAATGTGGTGGGATGAATCTCATGACTGGACTGTTAATCTGGATGGGTATAACCTATTTAGGAAAGATAGAGGCAATGGTAAACGAGGAGGAGGGATTTGTCTGTATGTTAAGCCTGAATTTAAGCCTATAGTCAGAGAAGATATTTATGGTGGACCTAGTGATAAAGCTGAATGTTTGTGGGTAGAGTTAAATAGCGGAGCAGCAAATTCGAAAAGAATATTAGTAGGAGTATGCTATAAACCCCCAAATATAGCGGAAAGTGAGGAAATACAATTATTGTTGCAGATTGAAAATGCAGCTAAGCATGGTCAAGTTCTAATAATGGGAGATTTTAATTACCCTGAAATAAACTGGATAAATGAGACCAGCAGTTCATCTAAGAGGAGCATGTTCTTGAGTACACTCAGGGATCATTATCTGGCCCAGGTTGTACAAGAGCCTTCTAGAAATGAAGCTATCTTAGATTTCCTAATCACAAATAATATTGATATAGTATCAAATGTTGGAATAGGGCAACCTTTGGGAAACAGTGATCACAACACAGTCTGGTTTGAGATTGAATTAAAAAAACAAAATTTTAAGGGGCCAACGAAAACTCTTGATTTTAAAAGGGCAGATTTTAACGGTCTAAGGGCAGCAATACAAAGTATAGACTGAGACAGAGAACTGGCAGGTAAAAATACTGAACATAAATGGACAACATTTAAATTCTTACTAAATATACATACACATTGGCATATACCGTGTGGGAATAAAAGTAAAAGGAGTAAACCCCATCCAATGTGGCTTAACTATGATTTAAAGATCAAGATACGGAGTAAAAAACAGGCATTTAAATTATACAAACAAGAGGGGACAGAGACTGCCTTAAAGGAATACAAGGAAATCAACAAGGCTTGCAAAAGGGCAATTAGACTAGCTAAAATAGAAAATGAAAAATTAATTGCAAAAGAGAGTAAGACTAACCCTAAAATATTTTTTAAGTATATTAATGGGAAGAAGGCGAGGAAGGAAGCTATAGGAACATTACAATGTGACACAGGCCATCTGATAATTAGTGACCAAGAAAAGGCAGATGAGCTAAATAGGTTCTTTTCTTCGGTATATACAAGGGAGGTACCAGTGGTTGGGACACGGCAACATAATGGGGCTACACTACCTTTGCCAAATAATTGGTTAACACAGGAAGTAATCCAAAAGAGGTTGGAAAAAATAAATGTTAATAAAGCCCCGGGTCCTGATGGAATACATCCACGGGTACTGAGGGAACTGGGTTCTGCAATAGCCAAACCATTATATTTAATTTTTCAAGATTCACTCAACACAGGGTCTCTACCAGATGACTGGAGAAAAGCTGATGTGATACCAATATTTAAAAAGGGAGCAAGAGCAAATCCAGGGAATTATAGACCAGTGAGCCTCACTTCTGTAGTGGGGAAGCTTTTAGAAGGGTTAATAAGGGATAATATACAAGAATAGCAGATGAGATTTAATACAAATAAATGTAAAGTTATGCATCTGGGAAGGAAAAATAGCCATGCAATTTATAATCTTAATGTAGCAAATCTAGGTGTATCAGATATTGAAAGGGATTTGGGAGTGCTTGTGGACAACCACCTAGGTAACAGTGCTCAAAGCCAAGCAGCAGCTGCAAAGGCAAATAAAATATTAGCATGTATTAAAAAGGGTATAGAAGCCAGGGAAGCAAATATAATTCTGCCACTGTACAAATCATTTTAGAGCTGGAAAAGGTACAGAGGAGGGCAACAACACTAATAAGGGGAATGGAGGGGCTAAGTTATGAAGAAAGACTAACCAAATTAAACGTATTTTCTCTAGAAAAAAGGCGTCTAAGAGGAGATATGATTACCTTATATAAATACATCCAGGGTCAGTATAAAGATTTGTCAAGGGAGCTTTTTGTGCCAAGAGGTTTTCAACTGACAAAAGGACATCCCTTGAGGTTAGAAGTAAAACGATTCCACCTTAAAGAAAGAAAGGGTTCTTCATAGTAAGGGTGGTTAATCTGTGGAATTCTCTACCAGAGGAGGTGGTGATAGCGGATTCGATAGATAACTTTAAAAGGGGACTGGATTTATTTCTAATTAAAAAAGGGAATTCAGGGTTATCATGATAATTAGAGAGGCAGTATTGATCCAGGGAGAAGTCCGGTCACCAGTGTCTGGGATCAGGAGGGATTTTTTTTTTTTTTTATACAACTCATTAATTAATAGTTAATCCGCATATTGCAGATTGGAGGAGATCTTGAAAGGTTGAACTTGATGAACTGAAGGTCTTTTTTCAACCTTAAATACTATGTAACTATGTAACACCAGCTCCAAATGATCCACAGCCACCCAGTGGAAGAGGGAGACGGTCCGCGGGCATGGAAAGTGGGGGCCCAGTAACGAGGAGTAGGAGGTCTTAGGACCATTGAGGAAGGCCTCCTCCTGATCACTCCTCACAGAATACTGATTATTATAGATGTTGACATACTATTAGCTGGCTATAGAGTGTGTACTTGTCTGGTTACAGTGCCTTGCAAAAGTATTCACCCCTTTGGCATTTTTCTTGTTTTGTTGCCTCACAACCTGGCATTAACATGGATTGTTTGAGGATTTGCATCATTTAATTTACAGAACATGCCCACAACTTTGAAGATTTTTTTTTTTGTTTTTTTTTTTATTGTGAAGCAAACAACAAATAGGACAAAAGAACAGAAAAAGTCAATGTGCATAACTATTCACCCCCTGAAGTCAATACTTTGTAAAGCCACCTTTTGCGGCAATCACAGCTCCAAGTCGCTATGGATAAGTCTCTATGAGCTTGCTACATCTTACCACTGGGATTTGTGCCCATTCCTCCTTGCAAAACTGCTCCTTCAAGTTGGATGGTTTGCGCTTGTGAACAGCAATCTTTAAGTCTGACCACAGATTTTCTATTTGATTGAGGTCTGGGCTTTGGCTAGGTCATTCTAACACATTTACATGTTTTCCCTTAAACCACTCAAGTGTTGCTTTAGCAGTGTGTTTGGGGTCATTGTCCTGCTGGAAGGTGAACCTCCGTCCTAGCCTCAAATCACGCACACAGTGGTACAGGTTTTGCTCAAGAATATCCCTGTATTTAGTACCATCCATCTTTCCCACAACTCTGACCAGTTTCCCAGTCCTGGCTGCTGAAAAACATCCCCACAGCATGATGCTGCCAACACCATGTTTCACTGTGGGGATGGTGTTCTTTGGGTGATGTAATGTTTTGGGTTTGCGCCAGACATAGCATTTTCTTTGATGGCCGAAAAGTTTAATTTTAGTCTCATCAGAACTTCCTTCATACATTTTGGGAGTCTCCCACATGCCTTTTCGCAAACTCAAAATGTGCCATTTTGTTTTTTGCTAAAAGTAATGGCTTTCCTCTGGCCACTCTGCCATAAAGCCCAACTCTATGGAGCATACAGCTTATTGTCGTCCTATGTACAGATACTCCAGTCTCTGCTGTGGAACTCTGCAGCTCCTCCAGGGTTACCATAGGTCTCTGTGCTGCCTCTCTGATTAATGCCCTTCTTGTCCGGTCCGGGAGTTTTGGTTAACGGGCCTTCTTGGCAGGTTTGAAGTTGTGCCATGTTCTTTCCATTTGGTTATGATAGATTTGATATTGCTCCTGGGGATCATGAAAGATTTGGATATTTTTTTATAACCTAACCCTGAATTGTACTTCTCAACAACATTTTCTCTTACTTGTTTGGAGAGTTCCTTGGTCTTCATGGCAGTTTTTGGTTACTGGTGCCTCTTGCTTACGTGTTGCAGCCTCTTGGGCCTTTCAAAAAAGGTGTGTATATGCAATGACAGATCACGTGACACTTAGATTGCACACAGGTGGACATCATTTCACTAATTATGTGACTTCTGAAGGTAATCTGTTTTCTATTTCTAAAAAATAGTTTTATGTATATATTTTTCTCATTTCACTTCACCAACTATTGTGTTCTGATCTATCACATAAAATTTAGATTACCAAAACATTGAACTTAAGGCTGTAATGTAACAAAATAGGTAAAAAGTCAAGGGTGAATACTTTTGCAAGGCACTGTATGTTTAACATTTCAACAATTGATGTTCAATGTTGATTGACCTTGAGATGAAATGCTGTAGTTAATCAGAATATTGTTATGATTAATATCTTGTTCTTGTCTCTGTAGGTGTTAATAGCCAAATCTCACAACTATGAAGACATTTCCTTCACCTTCTAGCAGTACAATACCATCATGTGAGTAAACACTCAACCCAGTTCCCAACAGGCATTTGATCAGTGTCATTCACCATTGCAGATAGATCGAAAATGCAATATATGACTACATATCATTTGTGTTCACATTTGAATGTCTGAAATAAGTTAAAAACGTATTTCCTGCTCATAGTTCAGAGAAAAACAGTTATTCTGCTGCATTCTGGGAACCTGGGCAGGGGCATGCAAATGAGCCCAAAAAGGCTTTGCTCTTGTAATCTAATACCATTTTAAACATGGCTTACTTTAAGCATATGGCTGCTGTATTACACAGCTTTAAGCACAGTCCATACTGCATTATGTACAAGCCAGGAAACCAACCCATATATATATATATATATATATATATATATTGTGAGAATAAAGGTGGAATAGTGGTTGATGGGAGATACATCAGACCTGATTTGCTAGACAGCAACCAGAGGATTTCTCAGTTAAATGCCCCAGGGAGAGATGTTACAGTTTGCAATATGCATAGCTGATGCTCTGCAAAACATGGTATGGGTCCCTGGGGCGGAGTATTTGGAGAGCAGGGGGGGCCAATGCTCCAACAGCACTAGTTGCTGTATAAACAGACCACAGCTTGGATCTGGTTTTTAAGAGTTAGCTAATTGGCACTCACCTGTAGCTACTCAATTAGCAGACAGGCCTTTAAAAGAAGAGAGCAGCCTGCTCCAAGGGGCAGAGGAAAAGACAGCTAGGAGAGGCTGCGCTTATTGCAAAGACATTGCTTTTGTTTGGGAAATTGGTAAGTGGGAAAGCCACCCAATTGCAGATAGCAAGTACTGTCTAGTAAGAGCTCAAGTAAGAGCAAGGGATTTTGTTTGTTTTGTTATTATTTAAAGTACCTGCTTTCAAACTGAATAAAAAAGGAAAATTGAGCTGAAGGTGTCCTGGACTTTGTATACCCTAGAAGGCTGTGGTTACTGCAAGATCGGTGACAATCCTACCTGTAAAAGAAGTGGTTTGTCACATATGGTGGAGAATGCGGGCACCCACGTAAGCCTGAGGGTAGAAGTCATTTAAAGCTCAACATGGAGGATGTTATCAAGGCTCTGATCCAATCCTCCTCTGTGCAACAGGAGACTAACAGGAGAGCTGCAGAAAACAGTGCAGCCCTGCAGCAACTGGTGCTGGCCCAGGCAGAGAGTGCTAAAGTCCTGGCCAAAACACAAATGGAGGGCACTGAGTCCTTGGTGAAACAGCTTGTTGTGACACAAGCGGAGATGTTTAAAGTAGCCCGTGAGGAGCAGCAAAAAGTCACCCAGGGACTACAACAGGTAATCCAAGCGATCTCTGGAAAACTGAATGGAGACCCTGATGGAAGATACCAGGGGCCAAAGGTGATTCGGGCGAGCCACTATCTTCAGAAAATGACCGCATCAGATGATGTTGAGGCGTACCTTCTGGCATTTGAGCGCACTGCTGAGAGGGACGGATGGCCGGCTGGTGAGTGGGCAAGCATACTGGCACCGTTCCTAAGTGGAGAGCCGCAGAAGGCATATTATGACCTAGAACCAGCCGATGCAAGTAGCTACAGCAAATTGAAAGCTGAAATCTTGGCACGACTGGGTGTAACCTCTGCAGTACGTGCCCAAAGGTTCCACTCATGGTCATATTCTTCAGACAAAGCCGCACGTTCCCAAATGTTTGACCTCATACACCTTGCACGGAAATGGTTACAACCTGAAATCCGTTCAGCTAGCCACATTGTGGAAACCTTAGTAATGGACCGGTTTTTGCGTGGTTTACCAGCTTCCCTGCGTCGCTGGGTCAGCCAAAGTGACCCCCATACAGCTGACCAACTGATTGCCTTGGTGGAAAGATATGCGGCCGCAGGAGAACTGCTATGTCCTACTTCACAGGCAAACCCTCACAATCCTAAGCCCCAAGATTCTGCAAGACCGGGTAAGACTGTTCAAGGTTTAAGGGGGGCATCCAGGTCTAATAGGCCTGGGAACGGAACTAATTGGTGGTCAGACTGTACTGTCAAATGTTTCAAGTGCAAAGAGGATGGTCATATGGCCAAAGACTGTCCATTTAAGGATGAACCTATGGAATGCAATATGGGCAAAAATGAGGGAACACGTTCATTTTTGCTCAGTTGTTGTGGTATTGCTAACAATGACTATGATAATAACGCTCATAAATGCTGTGTAACTGTGAATGGAAAAATGTCTAAAGCATTACTTGATTCAGGTAGTATGGTTACGTTGGTAGCAGAGTCTATAATACCTTGTGTAAAACCTGATCATGGACAGAAAATAGGCATTATCTGTGTTCATGGTGATAAAAAGGAATACCCCACTGCGGAAGTAAATATTGGAACCCAGTATGGGAATTTAAAGTACCGAGTGGGTGTAGTACCTAGATTAGCCCATGAGGTAGTGATCGGTAGAGACTTTCCTCATTTTCTAAAATTATGGGCAGCTTTACAAAAGACAGACCAAAATTTATCAGAAATGAGTCAGTCTGTCGAGGATAATGTGTTCCCTTTTTCCGATATTGACTTGGGTTTTGACCACTGTGACGGAAAAATAAGGAAAAAGAAAAAATACTGCCCTAAACCAGTATTAATAGGAGATAACCCAGCTCAAACTAGTGAGGAGCCTACTAATAATGCAGACAAGGATAAGGACTTAATTGATATTGGAATTAGTCCAGGTAACTTTAAAAGCGCTCAGTGGGAAGATCCCACTTTAGTGACAGCTAGAAATGATATTAAAGTTGTAAACGGGGTTGTTAATCAGCCAGGAGGAGCACTGCCGTTCCCCTATTTTGAAGTACAAAATGACCTAATTTACCGTGTAGAAAAAAAGGATTCAGACATCATTAGGCAGCTGTTGGTTCCTCAGACTTACCAGAATATAGTGCTAAAGTTGGCTCACAGCCACATATTAGGGGGACACTTGGGAGTCGAAAAAACTAGAGAGAGAGTCCTTAGACGGTTTTACTGGCCTGGAGTGTTTGCTGCTATTACAAACTATTGCTCCTCATGTCCTGAGTGCCAGTACAGGGCTCCTTTCAAGACTTTTCGTAGTCCACTTGTACCCTTACCCATAATTGACGTGCCTTTTGAAAGGATCGCTATGGACTTAGTGGGGCCACTGGTAAAGTCCGCTAGGGGACACCAATATATATTAGTCATCTTGGACTATGCAACTCGCTATCCTGAGGCCATTCCCTTGCGTAATACCTCTGCAAAGCTAATAGCTAAGGAACTTATGTTGATGTTCAGTAGGGTGGGTATCCCTAAAGAAATACTGACAGACCAGGGGACCCCGTTCATGTCCAGAGTCACAAAAGAGTTGTGCAGGCTCTTGCAGGTTAAACATCTTAAGACCTCAGTATATCACCCACAGACTGATGGTTTAGTAGAGAGGTTCAACAAAACCCTTAAGAGTATGCTACGCAAGGTAATTGATGCAGATGGAAGAAATTGGGATTTTTTATTGCCATATCTACTGTTTTCCATTAGGGAAGTTCCACAGGCCTCCACGGGCTTCTCTCCTTTTGAATTATTATATGGAAGACATCCCAGGGGAATATTGGATATTGCTAAGGAGACCTGGGAACAGGAGACTACTCCTCACAGGAGTGTAATTGAGCATATAGCTCAAATGCAGGATAGAATGGCCACCATCATGCCTATTGTCAGGGAACACATGCTGGAAGTCCAGCAGGCTCAGAAAAACAGCTATAACCGTAATGCTAGAGTCAGAGTGTTCCAACCTGGAGACAGGGTATTGGTTCTGGTCCCTACTGTGGAGAATAAGTTCCTTGCGACTTGGCATGGACCCTATGAAATAATAGAGAAAGTGAGTGATGTCAATTATAAAGTCAGACAACCAGGAAGAAGAAAGCCTGAACAGTTGTATCATATAAATCTGTTAAAGCCATGGAAGGACAGGGAGGTCCTGGTTGCTTTAAAACCTTCAGAACCTCCTATAGTAGAGCCAGATGTGAACGTATCTAAGACTCTGTCTGTCCATCAAAAGCAAGAGGTCAGAGATTTCATCAGAAGAAATAGGGATGTTTTCTCGATAGTTCCAGGAAAGACTAAAGTGATTAAACATGACATAATAACCGAACCAGGGAAAAGAGTTAACCTCAAACCCTATAGAATTCCTGAGGCCCGGAGGGAGGTTATAAACTTAGAGGTTGAGAGCATGTTAAAACTTGGAGTCATTGAAGAATCCCAGAGTAACTGGAGTAGTCCTATTGTATTGGTGCCAAAACCTGATGGCACATGGAGGTTCTGCAATGACTACCGCAAGTTAAACGCCCTCTCAAAATTTGATGCTTACCCAATGCCAAGAGTTGATGAGTTAATAGAAAGACTGGGCAAAGCTCGTTATCTAACAACCTTGGATTTAACAAAGGGTTACTGGCAGGTCCCGCTCACTGAAAGAGCCAAAGAAAAGACAGCCTTTTCAACACCCAGTGGCCTGTTTCAGTACACTGTATTGCCATTTGGGTTACATGGGGCACCTGCCACATTCCAACGAATGATGGACAGAATTCTTAAACCTCATGTTCGTTATGCTGCAGCATACTTGGATGATGTCGTCATCCACAGTGCAGACTGGGAATCCCACCTCCCTAAAGTTCAAGCGGTACTTGATGCTATCCGCTCAGCAGGCTTAACTGCCAATCCTTCCAAGTGTACGATTGGTTTAGAGGAAGCTAAGTACTTAGGTTATTCTATTGGGAGGGGTTTGGTTAAACCACAGGAAGCCAAAGTAGAAGCCATACAAAAATGGCCACAGCCCCTTACAAAGAAACAAGTAAAGGCATTTTTGGGTTTAATTGGATATTATAGGCGGTTCATTCCAGATTTTGCTACCATTGCTGCACCCCTGACAGACCTTATTAAAGCAAAATCCCCAGTCATAGTTAAATGGTGCCCTGAGGCAGAAAAGGCTTTTAAGAGTCTGAAGGAAGCTATCTGTAGCCATCCTGTCTTAGTGACCCCAGATTTTTCCAGGGATTTTATAGTTCAGACAGATGCTTCTGATGTGGGCTTGGGGGCTGTTCTTTCACAGGAATACCAGGGTGAAGAACACCCTGTTTTCTTTTTGAGCAGAAAGTTAAACCCACATGAGAAGAACTACTCTATTGTTGAAAAAGAGTGTCTTGCTATTAAGTGGGCATTAGACTCTCTTAAATACTACCTACTAGGCAGAAGGTTTCGATTGATAACGGACCATGCTCCTCTGACGTGGATGTATCAGAACAGGGAAAGTAACTCCAGAGTAACCAGATGGTTTTTGAGTTTGCAATCTTTTGATTTCACTGTGGAACACAGGGCTGGTCTGCAACAAGGTAATGCTGATGGGCTTTCGAGGGTACACTCCCTGATTTCCATGGTCGCTCAAACCCTTGGGTATGAGCTGGGGGGGAGGATATGTGAGAATAAAGGTGGAATAGTGGTTGATGGGAGATACATCAGACCTGATTTGCTAGACAGCAACCAGAGGATTTCTCAGTTAAATGCCCCAGGGAGAGATGTTACAGTTTGCAATATGCATAGCTGATGCTCTGCAAAACATGGTATGGGTCCCTGGGGCGGAGTATTTGGAGAGCAGGGGGGGCCAATGCTCCAACAGCACTAGTTGCTGTATAAACAGACCACAGCTTGGATCTGGTTTTTAAGAGTTAGCTAATTGGCACTCACCTGTAGCTACTCAATTAGCAGACAGGCCTTTAAAAGAAGAGAGCAGCCTGCTCCAAGGGGCAGAGGAAAAGACAGCTAGGAGAGGCTGCGCTTATTGCAAAGACATTGCTTTTGTTTGGGAAATTGGTAAGTGGGAAAGCCACCCAATTGCAGATAGCAAGTACTGTCTAGTAAGAGCTCAAGTAAGAGCAAGGGATTTTGTTTGTTTTGTTATTATTTAAAGTACCTGCTTTCAAACTGAATAAAAAAGGAAAATTGAGCTGAAGGTGTCCTGGACTTTGTATACCCTAGAAGGCTGTGGTTACTGCAAGATCGGTGACAATCCTACCTGTAAAAGAAGTGGTTTGTCACAATATATATATATATATATATTGTTTTCTTTAATATATATTTTTTAATAGTGATAGAATCTTTGAAAATCAACCAATTTAAAATGATTTCTTATCCATTATCATTATTTTTTTAACAGAGAATTTTCAGATTTTTGAGCTTGCGAGTTCCAGGTGCGGCTTATATTCGCGACCGTCAAAAAATCATTGCCGATTTGCGACTTCTATTCGCGCATGCTAAATTACTGCCGATTTGTGCGATTGCGAGTTAAGGGTGCCGATTTTCGTGCTTTAGACTGCGGTATTGAATAGCAATTTACGATTTTAGTGATTCTAACATCCTGTAAAGCCTGTAACCTGCAAAAAAAAGCCTGCTTCTTGCAATGGCGGATCACTTTGAGAGTCTTTTTCTCTCCAATTTTACGGGTGCGGCTTATATTTGAGTAATATCTTTTTCCTATTTTTTCACCTTGAACTTTACGGGTGCGGCTTATACGCGGGTGCGGCTTATATTCGGACCAATACAGTAATTAAAAAAAAAGTGTGTTAAAAAGACATGTAGGCATATTATAATTTTCTGAGTCATTTGTTAAATAACTTTGTTTAACTATGGTCATCATGTCAACTCCTCAATAGAGTACATATAGACATATTCACAACTAACAGACTATCCAACTATTATATAACATCTGGGTTCTTCATATTCCAATATTTGTAAATGAATTATGGCTACTACACTATTCACCAAACTATCTCTAGTTCATTTTCATGATGGAGGGAATATGGAAAGGGTATGGGGGATAGACTGTGATCAGGAAAGAATAAGACAGTTGGTAGAGTGAATAAATCTGTGAATTTCCAAACTGACAGACAGATCATCAAAGTTCAATTTATGTCATAATAGAAATGCATAACTATTGCAATCTCTTACACTTCACCTGTGAGATATCGTTGTAAACTTGCACAACCCCAAGTCCAAGGACAAGGTCCTCTATAGGCATATGAGGCAACTCCTCCAATCAGTCACTCCAGTTCTGTGTATGTTAGCCTACTGTGAATCCATTCACCTTGTATGGACTGATTTAAGAATGTTTGAGTTTGCAGATAGGTATTACGAATATGTTTCTGGAGCTCTCTTGCTATTGTCAAAATATATGGTGTCCATTTGGACACAAAATATTGTTCTTGTCTTCCCCAGCTCCTGAAGCTCATCAGCAGCCTTATTAAATTGCAATTCTGCAAATCTAGAGGGCTCTATATAAGCACACAACATATTTTTTTTCAGAAGTTTTTAGTTAGTGAACTTCTATCCAAAAGCAAGGTCTTCACTAACTAAAACATTCTGTAAAAAAATATGCTCTGTGCTTATATAGAGCCCTTAACATTTGCCTAATTGCATTTTAATAAGGCTGCAAATCGCTCAGTCTGTAGAATTGCAAAGAGTAGTAATCAATATAATCTATAGAAGGAGGATTATGAAATATACATTTACACAAGATAGTTTTTCTAGCACCAAGGAGACACAAACAATCACATAGTCAGATAGAGGGGTGAAAAGCAAATTGAGTGTCAGGCAAGTTTTGTTTGCCAGAAATGCAATACATGTAGGAAAGATCCACCTCCAAATTTGTGAGCTTGCAACTCTCCAATAGTGTTTATTAGGTTGATACTGCCAAAGACAATAAAGGTTTGAGGAGAGAACATTTTGTGCATCGTGAAGCGCAAACCTGTTGTCTGAGAGTTTGGGCTTTGGTGGAAGGAACACCCTGTGCACAATGTTGGTTAGTAAAAATCTAAGATCTGCACTAAGTATACCTCTATAAGAACCCTGAGAGTATTGAGAGAATGCTTGGAAGATACGCCATCTCCTTTTGCCAGTGAAAATAGAGTTCAATATCCCTATAGGGTTCCATATCTCTGCCAAGTGAGAAGTCAGGTCATGAGCAACAAATGTAATTTTCTCTACACAGTAATGTATAAGTGAAATGTTCAGTCAGAGACCTGCACATGTAATAGTATTTCAATCCCTTTAGGCTAAAGATTGAATAGGCAGTGGGGTATAGAAAAATATATAATTTTATTGAATCAGCATAAGGTCCAGGTAACAGAATTCTGACAAGAATTCATAAAACTTAACAGCCCAAGGATTAGTGACAAGTTCAAGAAGCCACTCTAGGACTAATGGAGACTACTGTTAAAACCACACACTAGGCAGGAAGATGTTATGCCTTGGCAAGAGAATACTTGGTAATCAGAAGCATAAAGAAGAAGAAGACATACCCATGGCTTCTGAAAATACAATCTACTGGTGGCAAGACAGACAAGAAAGCTGTACAAAGGAGTGTAGTAGCTGGCAGTAGGAAAGTTATGCAGGTAGCCAGACAATAGTAAAGGTGTTGTAAGTAGGTAGGCACCCAGCAGCAGGATAGCTAGAACTCAAGACATGAGTGCGAAAGCAACAAAAAGTCCACAGGAACCTTGGGATACTAATAAGAAGAATGTAATAGAGCAGAAACACTGAAATATGTCAGAATTGAGGAACAGACTGGGAATTCCAGGAACAGACTAAGATACGTGGAGTTAACCAGGAATGAACAAGAATTGGGATGCTGGCAGCAGGAACTCTATGCAGTTACTAGGAAAAACGTCAGGTGTCACAAGCAGGAGGGAGCTCAGCAGCCAGGCATTTAGGTATCACATCAGAGGTGTAGTTGGACACAAGGACGCTTTATAAGTATGGTAAGCAGGTAGGCACTCAACAGCGGGATAGCCTGGCCTCAAGGCAGGTGTCAGACAGTGGACAGGTTATCAACACAGGTGTCACACCAGAGTAATAGCAGACATAAAGGTGCGAGCAAATCAGCAGAAAGCGGTATCCAAAAATGAATCATTGTAGTAAAACAAAAACAGGATTGCAAAATAGAAATCAGGTTGGGCAGACAGGTATCAGGGAACCAGATGGGAACCCGGAAAACCATGGATTCCCAATGCTCATTATGCAGGCCGTGGTTCATCTGTGTAGCACAAGCACCACAATCAATTAGAGGTGACCATGATGTCAAGGATATGGAAACACATAGCTGTCAATTGTGTAGAGAAACCAACTCAAATACTTTTGTTCCTTCATTTTAGTATCCAGGAGGACAAAGCCAAACACAGAGGCACGGGTGTAGGCTCCACCGAAGATGGAATAAACTCCACCCCTGGAAGTGGTTGATGAAGAAGGGATGATCACCCTCATCTCAAATGTGGGATTCACTGCCCGGGCCCTCAAACGCATCATCTAGCTGTCCTGGCCCCAGCCATCATCACAGCCACCACTGCCACCTGCTACAACACCATTGCAGGGCACAACCACTTCCACACAATGGGGTCCCCTAACATGGCCTCCCACACAATGGGGTCCCTCAACATGGCCCTTCTGCCGACACCTCAGTCCCTTCTGCCGACACCTCAGGCCCTTCTGCCGACACCTCAGGCCCTTCTGCCGACACCTCAGGCCCTCCTGCAATCACCTCAGGCCCTCCTGCCGACACATCTGGCCCCAATGCCATCACCTCCTGCCCCAATGTCATGAATATCGGCCCCAATGCCATCAACATCGGCCCCAATGCCGTAAACACCACAGGGAGGACATGAGACGGAACAAACAAAGGACTGAGAAGCTCAGATTGCTCTGAAGGCAGGTTTGGCTCACAAACTCCCTCCTTGCAAGCAACAGATCGCTCCATTCTGAAGTTAGGAGGCACAACCGAAGGATGGAGAGATATGAGGAACAGGTGAATAGGGACAGGCAGCAACTAATCCAATTTATAGACCGCCAGCTCAAAACTCTCCAGCCTTCGGTTTCACAACTGCAACCAGAGATGGCGGCCTCCTCATTTCAGACCTCACCACCAGCTCAAGTCGATCCCCAGCCACCCAACGCAGTGGCACCTAACGCTCAAAGACCACCTAGAAATGGAAGGGGGAGAAGGTGTGTAGGCACAGAAGGAATGTTCTTCATCTTCGAGCAGTGCAATACCTTCATGTGAGTATAAACTCAACCCAGTTCCTAACAGAAATTTGATCAGTGTCATTCACCAGTGTAGTTAGATTTGAAATGCAATATATGACTACATACTTCTTCACTAATGAACATGACTGGTGTGAGTTTCAATTAAAATTAATAGTGTTCCGGCTTTAGAGTTGCACATTCCCATTGGGATCTGCTAATCCAAAGCAGTAGTTATACATGCATTTTTGTTGCATTCATGTATTTCATGTCATGGCTAGTTCCCTTTGTTTGACATTAGGATCAATGTGTATGTGTTTAGGGGTAATGTAAAAAGTGTAATATGGTACCACCCATATACCAGTGAGATCAGCATGGCACAACAATGCCATGTAGATAGTGATAGTACTCTTTGCTAAAAGATTGTGGTCACAGTGAAGCATGCCTTGTCGTATTACACATCCTCAACATATTCTGGAAACTCTGCAGTCTCCATGTGTGCTTGCAAACGTTCCTGATGGGTTAGAGAAGATTAGTGTGGTGTATGTTCCCCTGTTCCCCTTCTGGATCACGGCCTTGTTGTGGTGAAGGGGTTTGTGTACTTCAATGACGCTGTGAGCTATAACATGAAGGGTCTCGATAGTTGGGCAGGTCATGGCAGAGAGGTTCTCATATGGAAGGCAGTTTCATGTTTTGTGTTGCAATTTTATCAGGTAGTGTGTCTTTAATTGCTTTATGCATGTTGCAGCATGGCTTTTCATATTGGCATATACATGCCCATTCCAACATATGATAATAAATTGTTTTTTTTTAAATACCTATTTTTTTATGTGGGGATTGTTGTGCAATGAATTGTAATGCCTTTCATTGCTTTCCCCATATTTTAAAGTCCAGTGGTGTGTTTATATTATTTTTTACAGTTTTAAGAACTTGTCTGTAAACCCTTTGCGGGTCCTATTTGGAGGCGATGATATTTCTGGCTCCATTTGCCATTTACAGGTTTGAACACCAGTGCGTCCTTAGGGATTTGTAGCAATTTAATAGTGATTTACTATAGTAACATTTATGGGCTTGACAGATCAAAGGCTTAGCTGGGACAGAGTTCAGATTTTCACAGCCTGTAGGGTTTTTCCTCCTGGAACCCACAGATCATTTGTAGGCTGAAAGAGGCCAATTTAATAGTCGTGACTTTTGCAGGCTCCATTATAAGCTTCGGGAACTCAATATTGCCGAATTTAACAGGGCCCTTGGTGTTCTTTGTGGTCATTGTCAAGCCAACTGAAGCAGTAGATCGTGACACTCCAATAGTTTGTTTACAATCACTGGCCTGCACTCCTCATATCTCCAGGTCTTCACTCTGATTCCAGCAATCATAAGCTTCAAGCTGCTATCTCTCTGTGTGTTTCTTTTTCCTCAAAACAGGCGTCAATCGCTCACTCAGTCAGCAGTCCCACCCATCCTCTAGGAACAATCTTAAATGATAATAATAAGTCAGGTGCTCAGGAGAGAAGAACTTCTTCAGTCCTATTGGGGAAAAAGAGCTTTGCAAAGTCAGTGGCTCACATACAAACCCCTTGTATTACTCCACCACTATATATATATATATATATATATATATATATATATATATATATATATATATATATATATACATTTGAATTCCTATGTTGGACCCTGGAGGTATCCATGATACATTGGTGGAAGTTGCTTGTGATGGAGGGGGATATTTACATTTCTGGAGAGTTATGCTTGCAGACCTGCTCCAAGTGATAGATAAAGCATGTACATTATCCATTTCTCAGGAAGTAATTTAACAAAGTCAAAATTAATTCCTATACTCCTATTCCTAAACAGAGTCTTCAAAAATTAAAATTTTCACAAATAAAAATGTGTTTATGTTCATGGCTTGCTCAGCTGCTTATGTTGTTAGTTTGTCATATACTTGAAAAACAAGCACCTTTTGTCTTGAACTACAGTGGTTAAATTTGGGATCAACACAGAATTACAATACAGTCTGTTGTTGGGTTTCTTCTCCTTATCAGTAATTGACAAACATTAATCTCCTTAGTAACTGCTTATCTCATTGATGGCTCCATACTTTTTCTTTAAACCATGACATCAAAGAGAGATGAAAAGCTCAGAATGGAATTCATAAATAGTGTGGATGGAGCTAACAGTTTCTTAGGCGACAGGGCTTTAAAGCATTGTTACCAAAAATCATCTACAGTATATAAACACAGATAATATACTTTACTTAATTATTAGGTATGTTGCTGGTAGTTACAGAGTGATGTGTAATAAAATTCCCAAATTACATGTCCACAGTAAAAGAAACATAGTTATCTCACCACTAAATGCTTGCAATATGTAATAATCCTCTTCTAAACTATCACCATAAATTATACTCTTTCTATTGCTACTTTGTAATTATCCATTATATGTGTTATAAAACCACAGGATTGTGTTAGTAAGAAAGATATTTAAAAAATACTTAGTTAACGTAGCAACATTTAAAGGTGTACACATCAGCAATGGGAAAACTGTGGCAATTATGGTGTAAAGCAACGTTTTTGAACCATAAAAAGTTTAATCTTTTAAGATTATGCTGTATGGTTTCGATATTTTTGGAGAATTAACATATAACATTTACAGTGTATAAACATCTGTCACTAGACTTACCATGAAGCACCCCCTTATATATCACTGCCCTCCATAGTAGCCAATTCCAACATATTCTCTAAGATTATGTTGTTCAAATAAGGTCTACAATGCCTGTTATACCTTACTTTCTTGCTAGTGATTCTCTAATGCACCATTATTGGTGATGAAGGCTAGCTGTTTACGTGTGGTGACCACCAGCTGTAATAAAAATGTTATGAAAATGTTTATTACTATGTTATATTGTCCATTGACTACCTACATTTTATAAAAATAGACCTCTACAGGGAGTGCAGAATTATTAGGCAAATGAGTATTTTGACCACATCATCCTCTTTATGCATGTTGTCTTACTCCAAGCTGTATAGGCGCGAAAGCCTACTACCAATTAAGCATATTAGGTGATGTGCATCTCTGTAATGAGAAGGGGTGTGGTCTAATGACATCAACACCCTATATCAGGTGTGCATAATTATTAGGCAACTTCCTTTCCTTTGGCAAAATGGGTCAAAAGAAGGACTTGACAGGGTCAGAAAAGTCAAAAATAGTGAGATATCTTGCAGAGGGATGCAGCACTCTTAAAATTGCAAAGCTTCTGAAGCGTGATCATCGAACAATCAAGCATTTCATTCAAAATAGTCAATAACTGCCCATGAACTGAGAAAAGTCAAGCGTGCAGCTGCCACGATGCCACTTGCCACCAGTTTGGCCATATTTCAGAGCTGCAACATCACTGGAGTGCCCAAAAGCACAAGGTGTGCAATACTCAGAGACATGGCCAAGGTAAGAAAGGCTGAAAGACGACCACCACTGAACAAGACACACAAGCTGAAACGTCAAGACTGGGCCAAGAAATATCTCAAGACCGATTTTTCTAAGGTTTTATGGACTGATGAAATGAGAGTGAGTCTTGATGGGCCAGATGGATGGGCCCGTGGCTGGATTGGTAAAGGGCAGAGAGCTCCAGTCCGACTCAGACGCCAGCAAGGTGAAGGTGGAGTACTGGTTTGGGCTGGTATCATCAAAGATGAGCTTGTGGGTCCTTTTCGGGTTGAGGATGGAGTCAAGCTCAACTCCCAGTCCTGCTGCCAGTTCCTGGAAGACACCTTCTTCAAGCAGTGGTACAGGAAGAAGTCTGCATCCTTCAAGAAAAACATGATTTTCATGCAGGACAATGCTCCATCACACGCGTCCAAGTACTCCACAGCGTGGCTGGCAAGAAAGGGTATAAAAGAAGAAAATCTAATGACATGGCCTCCTTGTTCACCTGATCTGAACCCCATTGAGAACCTGTGGTCCATCATCAAATGTGAGATTTACAAGGAGGGAAAACAGTACACCTCTCTGAACAGTGTCTGGGAGGCTGTGGTTGCTGCTGCACGCAATGTTGATGGTGAACAGATCAAAACACTGACAGAATCCATGGATGGCAGGCTTTTGAGTGTCCTTGCAAAGAAAGGTGGCTATATTGGTCACTGATTTGTTTTTGTTTTGTTTTTGAATGTCAGAAATGTATATTTGTGAATGTTGAGATGTTATATTGGTTTCACTGGTAAAAATAAATAATTGAAATGGGTATATATTTGTTTTTTGTTAAGTTGCCTAATAATTATGCACAGTAATAGTCACCTGCACACACAGATATCCCCCTAAAATAGCTAAAACTAAAAACAAACTAAAAACTACTTCCAAAAATATTCAGCTTTGATATTAATGAGTTTTTTGGGTTCATTGAGAACATGGTTGTTGTTCAATAATAAAATTAATCCTCAAAAATACAACTTGCCTAATAATTCTGCACTCCCTGTAATAAAATAGAAAACAGCTAGCATATGAACAGTATAATAACATTGTAAACACATGCATATCTTTTTTTGTTCAACTCATTCAAGTTACTCTTACTTTACAAACTAAATTAAAATAATGACACTTGAGCATCTGATAGGCATCAAGTATTGAATCCAGTGAAATTGTGGCAAGAGAAACCGCCCAGGAAGTTGCTGGCCCATAGTAATGATGATAATGATGAGTATGGTGATGATGAACCTAAAGTGGAAGAGGTGGAAAATCTGAAGAAAGAGCTGATGAAGAGGGCCCAATAAGCTCAAAGTGTCACAGAGTTTGACCAAATGTTACACAGATTGGTAGCAGAAAGTCAGCTATCTTAGCCAGATACCAACACCCATCTGAAAGATCAAAGGAGTGATTTGGCAAGGGAGAAAGAAGCTAAACTTCGTAAAATAGAGAGTGTCCACAGCAGTGTGAGGCAGGAGCTTGACGATCTGAAA
This sequence comes from Discoglossus pictus, assembly GCA_027410445.1. Lineage (NCBI taxonomy): Eukaryota > Metazoa > Chordata > Amphibia > Anura > Alytidae > Discoglossus > Discoglossus pictus. Next base: position 48,430,485 of record CM050166.1, read on the forward strand.
GTAGAGAGTGAGAGCAGAGATGCAAAAGTACAAATCAGCAGAACTTGGATATCCGCCATAAAGAAAAGCTGAATCTACAAAATTCTATCCGTTCACTATGGAATGCCTTAATGAAGATGGCATAGAAGAAGAACGATGTGCATGATACTGGAGAGGACTGGAAGGTGAGCTTTTTTACAGTGTGCAGAGGTTACTGGAAAGTGAACGGCGGTATTTACACCTGGAACAAAAGTCACATCTCGGCTACCATGATCTTGGAGATCAGAGCCTTCTGAAAAGAATGGAGAAGATAGTGAAAGAATAGGCAGAGCAGAAGCTTCAGCAACTACAAGAAAGTCTCACCAAAGGTGAAAGGAACATGGTACATCAGATGCGTTGTCCCGCATTCAGGTCCTCATGGCTTTCATCGCTCAACCCTATAGGGTGGACCTGGGGAGGGGGTTGTGTGACAGACTAATACTAAGTGTGTCTGTGAGCCACAGACTTTACAAAGCTCTCGTTCCCCAAGAGGTGTGAAAGAGTTAACTCCTGGAGCAAGGAATACTCTGGGAATTGAGGCCATTTATGCACTGCTAGCAGTATGAGGAGAAGTGTATGCTGCAAAGGGAGAAACACAGAAACACAAAGAGGTGTTTACTGGAGCTGTTCTTGTTTTATCCAGGTTTAGCTGGATGAGATCTCTGATAGTTAGGGAACAGTATAGGTAGTTAGACCTGTTGTTTTCTTTTATTTGTTTTGTAACACTGGTGAAAGTATTCTATAGTCAAATTTGGAAAAACATTAAAACCTCCTGCAAAAGTTCTGGAAACAAGGGCACAAAACCAGATAGTTTGTCACACTTTTTAACCCCACTTGTCCCCACTTTGGTTAATTTTTGCAAGCTCTGTAGAAGATCCCATTTGGTCTGGATCTGCACTTTCTTTTAGGTTGGAACCAGAGATCATCAGCCTTATTAAATTGCGATTCGGCCAATTGAAAAGGGCTCTATATAAGCACATAGTGTATTTTTTTACAGAAGTTTTTAGTTAGTGAAGGCCTTGCTTTTGGATAGAAGTTCACAAACTAAAAACTTCTGTCAAAAAAATATGCTATGTGCTTATATAGAGCCCTTTTCAATTGGCCGAATCGCAATTTAATAAGGCTGAATGTACTTATCTACTGAGAAATGGAGAGAAGAGTATGAGGCAAGAGAGAAGGGGAGATTTGTTACATCAATTGATCATAATATTTGATATCTATCCCTTTGCCCTGAACATGCAGAAACATAAACAACACCCTCACTCATAGTGCTTTCACCAAAGTATCATGGATACATCCATGAGCCAGTAGAGGCTTCAACTTATTTTTTTTAAACTAGCTTTTTAACATTGTTCCTACCTAATTAGACTCCTAGACCAGACTCAAATTCTTATAGAGTTCTCTACAGAATAATTATGGGAAGTATTCTATTGATAACTAAAAAATAAAATATATCTTAATTTCACTACTTTACCTTGTTTTGTTTGTTTTTTGCTTTATTGCAAAACAATCCACATTCATACTATTTTATAAACATACTTTAGTGAGAAAATTTACCAACCTATTATACTTAATCCATATGCAAGAAAAAAAAAAGTACAAATATTGATGTAGTTCTTGAAAAGTATGTCCTAAAAATGTTAGACATACAGTGGTTTTGCTGTGTTTTACAGCTTATTCTATAATTGACAAATTATGGTCTACAACAAGCACAGATGTTAGTCAGAACTGTGTGGTTTGGAAATGTAATTTAAATTTGTTATCCTTCTGCAAGCAAATGAACATAGAAGGATACATCACCAAATGACAGATATACATCTGACTTAAAAATATCTCTTGGAAATAAATATCCAAACCAACAAGTCAGACATTCTGATTTGTCAAGACCAATTAATGAGAAATCAGTCTGAAGGAGCTGTTGTTATTTTTGGTTTTATTCTACTCAATGGAATTTCTCCAGTGCTGACTTTAGATGTTATTATAATTCCTGAGCACCCCATTAACCTGGTTTAAGATATCATTTGCAAATAGTAGATCCAAGTAAAACAGTTGGTCTTATGATCATTTGATACCCAATCATATACCCACAGGCATAAACTGATATATTTTACTAATATTACATAGTTAGTAATAACACATTTGTTTTCATGTTGAAATGCAAAAACATATTGGTTAACAAGTTCTATATCTGCATCTATTGGCTAGCAATTTTTTTTGCTTCAAATATTATGTTATGAGATTAATTTAAACCACAGTCTTAAATTGGTCAGAGATTAAGTTCCAGCTATATATATATAATATTAAATAAATATTTAAACATTTAAATGATTAAAATATTTTTATAAATAAGTATTTTATTTAATATTTAAAATGTATTACAAGGACATATTAATATATAACAAAAATAATACAAAACAAATAGATACAAAAACATGATACCCCAAAAAATAAATAAACAGTTTTATTAAAATAAAGGTAATAATAGGTAGGCATAATTTAAATATGTACTTTTCAGAAATTATTTTTTTATTAGTGAAGTCCATGTTACATTGTTGTATGTTATGATCATATGTAAATGTATAGGGATACTTTAATCTGAATGAATCATGCACTTTATAGGTTATTCACTTCTGCCCCTTATGGCTGTCTCATCCACCTATTTAGTTCATTTTCTGTATGTACAAAACAAGCACAATATTATTGGTAATGGCCATTAAGGTTTACTACCAGTAATGCCACAAAAAACAAAAATCACCAATTATGTATAGAACTATAAAATGTATTACATTCTACATAGATTTACTTAATTTATTTCTTGATAGAAGCTGTAGGTATCTAGTGATGTTTTTAATTTTATATTATGAATGTATCCAAAAAACTTAACAGAGTTACAAAATCAATATATCAATTATAGTGCATGAACACGTGGCTCCATGTTGTATGTCTGACTTGCAGCTAGGGGAGCCTACTTGTAAGTTTGTGGAGCTATTACATGGCTCCCACAGTAAAATTCACTGACTCACACTCAGGGTTTTTTGCACAAAGCTCTCTAGCTCTAACATGAACTCTCAATCTTACATCTTACTTATAACCATAGGAGAGTTTGAGTATGAAACTTAGTAGTCTCCCTAGCAATGCTAAGCAGTCTAGCATGAACACACTACACTAGTCATAACATTCTCCCATCCATATCCATCCATCAATATTTCTATATAATACCTCTCCCATGTCAAGAAAGGGGTTAAAAATAAATAAATTCAATGCGGGGGGTTTGGAAACCCTCTACCATAGGCCAGATACTCCTATGAGCCCACTAGAAACTTGGGGTGTCGGTCCACCCTTTTCCCAACCCCTTATTCTTTGGTAGGGGTTATTCAACCATTCCTTAACATCCCTGTCCATATATGCATTATACCCCAAAGGGTCCCTATGGCCCCATATGGGACCTTAACCTATAACACGGAGGCCTTAAGGACCCCCATGACATAAAATTAACCCCATATACCATAGTAGTCCCTATGGACCCCATGGCATAGTAACCCTACCATAGTGGTCTTTATGAAGCTCCCATGGACCTAATCCAATGGCTCATCAGGGTCCATAAAGAATCCATAGTCCCTGCTATAACCCCCTAAACTATCTAAACTAAACTAAATATCAAAAAATAAAAAAATACATCAAAACAGTTAACAAAAAATTACAATAGAAGCAATGATGATTATTATTATTATTATTATTAAAATAATAAAAATATATTTTACATAACCGATGTACGGGAATATAAGACTAATTATTACATTACCCTCCTTGATAACCCTTAAGCAATGATCCTCAACTCCATGGTCCTCAAACTACAGCCCTGGATAGGCGGGCACATCCTTGAGGCTTAAATAAATTGTTCCTCTTTTTTCTTGATTAAAGATCCTCAATCCTCTCTTCAGCCTGAGAAAAGTGTAATTCTGACAAATTTCTCATCACTTTAAAAAAAATACACTAAACTAATGGAGCTTCTCCCACTTCTTTGGTGCGGTTCCATATTATTTGAGGATTTTGAAGGCTTCAGATTGGCTGAGATATGTGTCAATCCAGTATTCAAATGCCTAACGCTAATTGGTTAATAAATAATCCGTTAAAGAATGCTACATCACTATTTCTGATTGGTTAAAAGTTTAAGCAATCAGAATGAGGGATTAACTATCAGAGGACTTTTTTCCCCTTTCCGATTGACTAAAAAATAAACCAATCAACAAAGGGCTTAATGTTAGAGTTAATCTTCTTTGATTGGCTACTGAAAGAGTCATTGATGAGGTTATATTTTCTCTGGTGATATGAATATTGAGAAGGAGTTAAAGGGAGAGTCCGACAGGCTCATAGGTGGTAGCAGAGCTAAGGTGTAGGGTTCATAAACCCTCACTAATGTATTTTTTTAAAGATTTTGAAACCCTTCCTTGCAGCAATCAAGGCAAGGAAGGGTATTGCTTTAAATGTATAAAGTGCTATTACTTATCATGTACCAACGCTGTAAGAGTTTATCTGGTGCTGCACTAGGTTAAGTTTACTTGTAGCGTTTAGGCTCACTGTCAGTCCCAGTAGGGCTTTACAAGAAATAAAGGATCAGGGTAGATTCCTTACAGAAGCCATGTAATTACATTCAGGTAGAAACTCATATAGAACGGGGAATATGGCCTCCATTCCATGGCTCTTGAACAAATTGAGCTCCGCAAATAACCTCCCTGGGTGCAAGTTAGTAAGTTTCATGAGCACCTATATTTCAGGAGCCTTAGAATAGCTCCAGCTCCAGTAGCCCAAGGTTGCAAGCCAGATGGGCTGACATCACACATACACAAATGTACACAAGGGTGTGGTATTGGAGAGTATAAATAAGTTGTTTTAAACAATCAATAAAGGTTGAGAGACAATTTTCACATATACAAGGTGTGAGACTATTTCTGTGTCTTGTATCCTGACTTAGGAAGTGGTCTTGTCATGGGCCACTTGTAACATGTATGCATTATTCTCTGCCTGTACCTTTTGGGACTTGCCCTCTTCAGAAGCCATCTTTTGTCCCACAGAGAAAAGGAACTACATGATTCTACTGGGGTAGTTTTGGACTAGGTTCATATCAAGGCCCCTTGAATAAGCAGATTGTGACATTGGCTGGCAGTGGTGGGATCTCTGTAGAAAACACAGAAGGATGGCAGCTCAGTTGTCTGCAGCAGAGGAGGAGGAAATGTCCAAATGGTACCAAAGATGGATGGAGATATTGCCTGCAGGTTCAACCAAGGATCAGCAGAGGGAACTCAGACAGATCATTCAGGAGGTACAGGAGAAGTGGGGAAGGGTTAGCAATTCCACTGTCTCAGCTCCTGTGGAGGGGAAATGCTTATCCCCAGTAGAGACAGAGAATGATCTGGTGACTGGAAAGGACTGTAGAGGAATGGGCTTTCTAAATAAATGGATGGCACTCCTGGGACTATGGCCAGGTCATGAGCTAATGGAATGGCTGGAAGAATTAGTATGTGAGGATACCTCATCGGTGGCCCTGTTTTTCATTGGGGCTGGAAGAGGCACTTTGGGACATTGTACATGGGTATCCGGATTGTGGCTTGGGGTCTGAGAAAAGACAGCTGTGTCTGTTTGAAAATGCGCTGTCACATTTTGGGACTGGAGACAGGCTCTCAGATAGCTAACCTACTTTGGCCTTTGATCCAGCAGGAGCTACAGCTGGAGGTGGATTATATAGATTTACTGGATGAAGAATCCCTGGATGGGCTTTGGCCACCCAGCTGGGAGGGCTCATGCCAGTCAGGCATGGAACTGAACCGCCTAACAGGTACTACAGAGACCCAGCTAAATATTGCCATGGCTGGGTCAGAAAATAAAGATATGGACTGTGAGGAGAATTTTGATATCTGAGATTCTCAAAATAACAAGGATGCCAACCATGAGGTTGACTGGGAAGATGAAGAACTGGTCTCTATCTTTAGGGGGCTGAGTCTCACCCAGTTAGAGACATGGGGACAGGGCCAAACCACAGCAGTGCCAGGCCCAGGGGAAGAACTGGGGAAAAGCTACCCTGCTCCTAGAGTAAGAAAAGAACCTAATGAGCACTAGGCCCTACCAATTGACTGTGAAAATAGTGGAGAGGTTCCTTGGATGACAAACGTCCAGGAGCCAGCCACAGACCCTGGATCAAAAACAGAAAGTAGCCTTGCTCTTCAGCTTGAACAAGAGGTAGTAGCAGCTGCTTCTCACATGCTGCCTGCAAATACACCCCAATCAGTCTCAGATAGAGAGAGACAGGAGGTTCCACCTGAGGATCCAGAGACCAAAGAGCCAGAGGGTACCCCAGATTGTGGTTTGTCTCCTGGTCTGCCCTACATTGACTCCCCTGCAGCTGCCCAAAGACACTGGTTGTGTACCTGTAACCCTGGAGAGAAGGGGCCACTGGCCAGGCTTGTTGTGAGAGAGGTTGGCTACTGAACCACAACGGCTTGTGTCACAACTGCTCTTTAATCCAGCATGGATGACACCAGAGAATGTCACTAGCCCATGTTGCAACTCCTGCATCCCAGTTTATTCAGGAGAAAGCTCAGGCCTGACAAAGGGAAACTTGTACTCTTCAATTTTACCCATGGTTATGTGTTGACTGTACATGGTTATTATGTATCATAATTGTCACATATATAGTTGTGAGTATACGAGCCCGCTCGTGCCGTTGCTCACGCTTGCGGGCTCGCACAACTCACAACTCCTCCTGCCCGCTCGCCGCTCTTAACTCCTCCCCCGCCACTATTAACTCCTCCCCTGTCGGTCTTAACTCCTCCCCTGGCTGATCTCAACTCCTCCCCCAGCTGCTCTCAACTCCTCCCTGGGGAGGGACCGGCAGACATGCTGGGGACTGAGGTGAAAGAGACAGCCTGGAGGGAAAGAGAGACAAGAGGGACAGAGAGAGTCAGGAGGGACACAGATAGAGAGTCAGGAGGGACACAGACAGAGAGAGTCAGGAGGGACACAGACAGAGAGAGTCAGGAGGGACACAGACAGAGTCAGGAGGGACACAGATAGAGAGAGACAGGAGGGAAACAGACAGAGAGAGAGAGAGAGTGACAGGAGTAACACCGAGAGAGTCAGGAGGGATACAGATAGAGCATACGAGCCCGCTCGTGCCGTTGCTCACGCTTGCGGGCTCGCACAACTCACAACTCCTCCTGCCCGCTCGCCGCTCTTAACTCCTCCCCCACCACTATTAACTCCTCCCCTGTCGGTCTTAACTCCTCCCCTGGCTGATCTCAACTCCTCCCCCGGCTGCTCTCAACTCCTCCCTGGGGAGGGACCGGCAGACATGCTGGGGACTGAGGTGAAAGAGACAGCCTGGAGGGAAAGAGAGACAAGAGGGACAGAGAGAGTCAGGAGGGACACAGACAGAGAGAGTCAGGAGGGACACAGACAGAGAGAGTCAGGAGGGACACAGACAGAGAGAGTCAGGAGGGACACAGATAGAGAGAGACAGGAGGGAAACAGACAGAGAGAGAGAGAGAGTGACAGGAGTAACACCGAGAGAGTCAGGAGGGATACAGATAGAGCATACGAGCCCGCTCGTGCCGTTGCTCACGCTTGCGGGCTCGCACAACTCACAACTCCTCCTGCCCGCTCGCCGCTCTTAACTCCTCCCCCACCACTATTAACTCCTCCCCTGTCGGTCTTAACTCCTCCCCTGGCTGATCTCAACTCCTCCCCCGGCTGCTCTCAACTCCTCCCTGGGGAGGGACCGGCAGACATGCTGGGGACTGAGGTGAAAGAGACAGCCTGGAGGGAAAGAGAGACAAGAGGGACAGAGAGAGTCAGGAGGGACACAGACAGAGAGAGTCAGGAGGGACACAGACAGAGAGAGTCAGGAGGGACACAGACAGAGAGAGTCAGGAGGGACACAGATAGAGAGAGACAGGAGGGAAACAGACAGAGAGAGAGAGAGAGTGACAGGAGTAACACCGAGAGAGTCAGGAGGGATACAGATAGAGCATACGAGCCCGCTCGTGCCGTTGCTCACGCTTGCGGGCTCGCACAACTCACAACTCCTCCTGCCCGCTCGCCGCTCTTAACTCCTCCCCCACCACTATTAACTCCTCCCCTGTCTGTCTTAACTCCTCCCCTGGCTGATCTCAACTCCTCCCCCGGCTGCTCTCAACTCCTCCCTGGGGAGGGACCGGCAGACATGCTGGGGACTGAGGTGAAAGAGACAGCCTGGAGGGAAAGAGAGACAAGAGGGACAGAGAGAGTCAGGAGGGACACAGACAGAGAGAGTCAGGAGGGACACAGACAGAGAGAGTCAGGAGGGACACAGACAGAGAGAGTCAGAAGGGACACAGACAGAGAGAGTCAGGAGGGACACAGATAGAGAGAGACAGGAGGGAAACAGACAGAGAGAGAGAGAGTGACAGGAGTAACACAGAGAGAGTCAGGAGGGATACAGATAGAGAGAGTCAGGAGGGACACAGATAGAGAGAGACAGGAGGGAAATAGACAGAGAGAGAGAGAGTGACAGGAGTAACACCGAGAGAGTCAGGAGGGATACAGATAGAGAGAGACAGGAGGGACACAGATAGAGAAAGACAGGAGGGACACAGACAGAGAGAGAGACAGAAGGGACACAGAGAGACAGAAGGGACACAGAGAGAGACAGGAGCGACACAGACAGAGAGAGACAGGAGCGACACAGACAGAGAGAGACAGGAGCGACACAGACAGAGAGAGTCAGGAGCGACACAGACAGAGAGAGTCAGGAGGGACACAGACAGAGAGAGTCAGGAGGGACACAGATAGAGAGAGACAGGAGGGAAACAGACAGAGAGAGAGAGAGAGTGACAGGAGTAACACCGAGAGAGTCAGGAGGGATACAGATAGAGAGAGACAGGAGGGACACAGATAGAGAGAGTCAGGAGGGACACAGATAGAGAGAGACAGGAGGGAAACAGACAGAGAGAGAGAGAGAGAGAGTGACAGGAGTAACACCGAGAGAGTCAGGAGGGATACAGATAGAGAGAGACAGGAGGGACACAGATAGAGAGAGACAGGAGGGACACAGACAGAGAGAGAGACAGAAGGGACACAGAGAGAGACAGAAGGGACACAGAGAGAGACAGGAGCGACACAGACAGAGAGAGACAGAAGGGACTCAGAGAGAGACAGGAGGGACACAGACAGAGAGAGACAGGAGGGACACAGACAGAGAGAGTCAGGAGGGACACAGATAGAGAGAGACAGGAGGGAAACAGACAGAGAGAGAGAGAGAGTGACAGGAGTAACACCGAGAGAGTCAGGAGGGATACAGATAGAGAGAGACAGGAGGGACACAGATAGAGAGAGACAGGAGGGACACAGACAGAGAGAGAGAGACAGAAGGGACACAGAGAGAGACAGAAGGGACACAGAGAGAGACAGGAGCAACACAGACAGAGAGAGACAGGAGCGACACAGACAGAGAGAGACAGGAGGGACACAGACAGAGAGAGACAGGAGGGACACAGACAGAGAGAGACAAGAGGAACACAGACAGAGAGAGACAGGAGCGACACAGACAGAGAGAGACAGGAGGGACACAGACAGAGAGAAACAGGAGGGACACAGACAGAGAGAGACAGGAGGGACACAGACAGAGAGAGACAGGAGGGACACAGACAGAGAGAGACAGGAGGGATACAGACAGAGAGAGACAGGAGGGATACAGACAGAAAGAGACAGGAGGGATACAGACAGAGAGAGACAGGAGGGATACAGACAGAGAGAGAAAGGAGGGATACAGACCGAGAGAGACAGGAGGGATACAGACAGAGAGAGACAAGAGGGACACGGATAGAGAGACAGGAGGGACACAGACAGAGAGAGACAGGAGGGACAGAGAGAGACAAGAGGGACAAGAGGGACACGGATAGAGAGACAGGAGTGACAGAGAGAGAGAGGGACAGGAGGGACACATAGAGAGAGAGAGAGAGACAGGAGAAACACATAGAGAGAGAGACAGGAGAGACACAGAGAGAGACAGGAGAGACACAGAGAGAGACAGGAGGGACACAGACAGAGAGAGACAGCAGGGACACAGACAGAGAGAGACAGGAGGGACACAGACAGAGAGAGACAGGAGGGACACAGACAGAGAGAGACAGGAGGGACACATAGAGAGAGACAGGAGGGACACATAGAGAGAGAGACAGGCAGAGAGAAGAGACATGAGAGAGAGACAGGAGGGACAGAGACAGACAGAGATAGAGAGACAGGAGGGACACAGACAGAGATAGAGAGACAGGAGGGACAGAGAGAGAGAGACAGGAGGGACAGAGAGAGAGAGACAGGAGGGACAGAGAGAGAGAGACAGGAGGGACAGAGAGAGAGACAGGAGGGACAGAGAGAGAGAGACAGGAGGGGCAGAGAGAGAGAGACAGGAGGGGCAGAGAGAGAGACAGGAGGGGCAGAGAGAGAGAGACAGGAGGGGCAAAGAGAGAGAGACAGGAGGGGCAGAGAGAGAGAGACAGGAGGGGCAGAGAGAGAGAGACAGGAGGGACACAGAGAGAGACAGGAGGGACACAGACACAGAAAGAGAGAGACATGAGAGAGACAGACAGGAGGGAGGGATAGAGAGAAAGATTGACAGGAGGGAGGGATAGAGAGAAAGATTGACAGGAGGGAGGGATAGAGAGAAAGATTGACAGGAGGGAGGGATAGAGAGAAAGATTGACAGGAAGGAGGGACAGAGAGAAAGATTGACAGGAAGGAGGGACAGAGAGAAAGATTGACAGGAAGGAGGGACAGAGAGATGAGAAAAGTGGAGTAAAAGTGACAGGGGAGGGAAAGCGGGATAGAAGAGACAAGGGAAGGGAGAGCAGGGTGGAAGAGGGAAGGGAGAGGGGTGGAAGAGACACAGGAAAGGGAAATGGGGGAAGAGACACAGTGAGGAAGAGAAGGGAAAAGAAACGGGAGGGAGGGAAGAGACACAAGGGAGGGGGAGAGGGGTTGAAGAGACACGGGAGGGAGAGAGGGGAAAGGGGACACATGGAAGGGAGAGGGGGGAAGAGATACAGGGGTGGAGAGGGGGGAAGAGACACATGGGGAGAGGCTTGCAATGAGCGCCTTTGGCGCTCATTGCGAGGCCCATGATGAGCTTTAAAGGTGCTTAGTAAAGTAGAGGGGGGAGTGGCTCTCATTGAGCTAAGCATCAAGTGGAGGGGGGAAAAGGTAGAGGGGAGAGGCTCGCAATGAGCGCCAAAGGCGCTCATCGCAAGGCCAGTTAAGTAGAGGGGGAGAGGCTTGCAATTTGTGACAAACACCATTGCCAGGCTTCAAATTTTATTGCCGTCATTTTTGACGGGCAAGTGGCTAGTAATATATAATAAGGGGCAAAATGTTATATAGAACATATGTGTAGAGGGTATAAGGGATGAATTAACAACTCATAGGGGAGGAGATGGGGGAGGGTAGTATAGTCAATAGGGAGGTAGTACTAAGTAATGCAAGTGCAGTGGCAGGCACTTCAGAACTACAGACTCATAACATAAGGTGTATGCTTGCTAATGCCAGAAGCTTGCCAGGAAAAATGGGAGAGTTGGAATTATTAGCAATTAATAAAAAATGGGATTTAATAGGCATTACCGAAAAGTGGTGGGATGAATCATGACTGGACTGTTAATCTGGATGGTTATAACCTATTTAGGAAAGATAGAGGCAATGGTAAACGAGGAGGAGGGATTTGTCTGTATGTTAAGCCTGAATTTAAGCCTATAGTCAGAGAAGATATTTATGGTGGACCTAGTGAGAAAGTTGAATGTTTGTGGGTAGAGTTAAATAGCGGAGCAGTAAATTACAAAAGAATATTAGTAGGAGTATGCTATAAACCCCCAAATATAGCTGAAAGTGAGGAAATACAATTATTGTTACAGATTGGAAATGCAGCTAAGCATGGGCAAGTTCTAATAATGGGAGAATTTAATTACCCTGAAAGAAACTGGATAAATGAGACCAGCAGCTCATCTAAGGGGAGCATGTTCTTGAGTACACTCAGGGATCATTATCTGGCCCAGGTTATACAAGAGCCTACTAGAAATGAAGCTATCTTAGATTTACTCATCACAAATAATATTGATATAGGATCAAATGTTGGAATAGGGCAACCTTTGCGAAACAGTGATCAAGACTCAGTCTCATTTGAGATTGAATTAAAAAACTAAATTTTTAGGGCCAACGAAAACTCTTAATTTTAAAAGGGCAGACTTTAATGGTCTAAGGGCAGCAATACAAAGTATAGACTGGGACAGAGAACTGATAGGTAAAAACACTGAACATAAATGGACAACATTTAAATCCTTACTAAATATACATACACATCGGCATATACCGTGTGGGAATAAAAGTAAAAGGAGCAAATCCCATCCACTGTCTCCCTTCTAAATACCACCCGGTATATGCTAATGATGTGGCTCGCATGTGACGTCACATGCGCGCCGGGGTCAAGATGGATCAGAGACCCGAGAAGAAGCAGGTAAGTGAGGGGGAGGTATTTAGAGGGAAGAAAGTGAGGAGGGGGGATGAGGTTGAGGAGGGGGTTTGTGGTTGAGGTGAGGGTGAGGAGGGGGTTGATGAGGAGGAGGGAGGTTGAGGAGGGGGGTTCAGGTTTTGGGGGTGAGGAGGGGAATGAGGATGGGGGGTTGACGATAAGGATGGGGGGGTTGAGGAAGGGGGTTGAGGATGGGAGGTTGAGGAGGGGGTTGATGAGGAGGAGGGAGGTTGAGGTTGAGGAGGGGGGTTGAGATTGAGGGGGGGTGAGGTTGAGGGGGGGGTGAGGAGGGGGTTGATGAGGTGGGAGGTTGAGGTTGAGGAGGGGGGTTGAGGTTGAGGGGGGTGAGGAGGGTAATGAGGATGGGGGGGTTGAGGATGTGGATGGGGGGGTTGAGGATGAGGATGGGGGTTGAGGATGAGGATGGGGGGTTGAGGAGGGGGGTTGAGGGTGGCGGGTTGAGGAGGAAGGGTGAGGAGGGGGTTGATGAGGAGGAGGGAGGATGAGGTTGAGGAGGGGTGTTGAGGTTGAGGGGGGGGTGAGGAGGAGGGAGGTTGATGTTGAGGAGGGGTGTTGAGGTTGAGGGGTGAGGAGGGGGATGATGATGGGGATGAGGATGGGGGGTTGAGGATGGGGGGTTGAGAATGGGGGTTGATGTTGAGGAGGGGGGTTGAGGTTGAGGGGGGTGAGGAGGGGGTTGAGGATGGGGGGTTGAGGATGAGGATGAGGATGGGGGTTGAGGGGGGAGGATGAGGATGAGGATGGGGGTTGAGGAGGGAGGATGAGGATGGGTGGGTTGAGGAGTGAGGTTGAGGGGGGGTTGAGGAGGGTGGATGGGGAGGGAGTTGAGGATGAGGAGGGAGGTTGAATATGAGGAGGGAGGTGGAGGAGGGGGTTGAGGATAAGGAGGGAGGTTGAGGATGAGGAGGGAGGTTGAGGAGGGAGGTTGAGGATGAGGAGGGAGGTTGAGGATGAGGAGGGAGGTTGAGGATGAGGAGGGGGGTTGAGGATGAGGAGGGGGTTGAGGATGGGGGGTTGAGGATGGGGGGGAGGTTGAGGATGAGGAGGGAGGTTGAGGATGAGGAGTGGGGTTGAGGAGGGAGGTTGAGAATGAGGAGGGGGGTTGAGGAGGGTGATAAGGGAGGGGGGAAGGGACACAAGGAAGGGAGAGGGGAGAAGAGACACGGGAGAGAGAGGGGGGACACAGGGGGCAGCACATTTCCCACCCTCGTCTTATAGTCGAGACACTCATTTTAACCATTATTTTGTGGTAAAATAGGTGCCTCGACTTATACTCAGGTCGGCTTATACTCGAGTATATACGGTATATTAATGAGAAGAAGACGAGGAAGGAAGCTATAGGAACATTACAATGTGACACAGGCCGTCTGAAAATTAGTGACCAGGAAAAGGCAGATGAGCTAAATAGGTTATTTTCTTCGGTATATACAAGGGAGGTACCAGTGGTTGGGACACTGCAACATAATAGGGCTACACTACCTTTGACAAATAATTGGTTAACACAAGAAGTAATCCAAAAGAGGTTGGAAAAACTAAATGTTAATAAAGCCCCGGGTCCTGATGGAATACATCCAAGGGTACTAAGGGAACTGGGTTCTGTAATAGCCAAACCATTATATTTAATTTTTCAAGATTCTCTCAACACAGGGTCTCTACCAGATGACTGGAGAAAAGCTGATGTGATACCTATATTTAGAAAGGGAGCAAGAGCAAATGCAGGGAATTATAGACCAGTGAGCCTCACTTCTGTAGTGGTGATGCTTATAGAAGGGTTAATAAGGGATAATATACAAGAATATGTCTATTTGAACAGGATTATAAGTAGGAGTCAACATGGATTTATGAGGGATAGGTCATGTCAAACAAATCTAATTAGTTTCTATGAGGAGGTTAGTAGGAACCTGGATCAAGGCAACTCAGTGGATGTAGTCTTTTTGGATTTTGCAAAGGCTTTTGATACAGTGCCACATGGGAGACTATTGTGCAAACTAAGAGATACAGGAATTGCAGTAAATATATGCACATGGATTGAGATCTGGCTAAAAGACAGGAAGCAAAGGGTTGTTGTAAATGGAACATACTCCGATTGGACTAATGTGGTAAGTGGGGTTCCTCAGGGTTCAGTATTAGGTCCTCTCCTTTTTAACATATTTATTAATGACTTAGAGGTAGGATTGGATTGTGGTGTCTCCATTTTCGCTGATGACACGAAGTTGTGCAAGGTAATTAAATCAGATAATGATCTGCTTTCCCTCCAAAGGGATTTACATAAAATTGAGGAATGAGCATCTAAATGGCAGATGAGATTTAATACAAATAAATGTAAAGTTATGCATCTGGGAAGGAAAAATAGCCATGCAATTTATAATCTTAATGGAGCAAATCTAGGTGTATCAGATATTGAAAGAGATTTGGGAGTGCTTGTGGACAACCACCTAGGTAACAGGGCTCAAAGCCAAGCAGAAGCTGCAAAGGCAAATACAATATTAGCATGTATTAAGAAGGGTGTAGAAGCCAGGGAAGCAAATATAATTCTAACACTATACAAATCTCTATTACTCCCCCATTTGGAATATGGAGTACAATTTTGGGCACTACTTCATAAAAAGGCCATTTTAGAGCTGGAAAAGGTACAGAGGAGGGCAACAAAACTAATAAGGGAAATGGAGGGGCTAAGTTATGAAGAAAGACTAACCAAATTAAACTTATTTTCTCTAGAAAAAAAGGCGTCTAAGAGGAGATTTGATTACCTTATATAAATACATCCAGGGTCAGTGTAAAGATTTGTCAAGGGAGCTTTTTGTGCCAAGAGGTTTTCAACTGACAAGAGGACACTTGAGGTTAGAAGTAAAAAGATTCCACCTTAAAGAAAGAAAAGGGTTCTCCACAGTAAGGGTGGTTAATTTGTGGAATTCTCTACCAGAGGAGGTGGTGACAGCGGATTTGATAGATAACTTTAAAAGGGGACTAGATTTATTTCTAATTAAAAATGTAATTCAGGGTTACCATGGATAATTAGAGAGACAGTATTGATCCAATGAGAAATCCGGTCGCCGGTGTCTGGGATCAGGAAGGAATTGATTTTTTTTTTATTAAATTTTTTTTAAGTCCCTTTGAGATGATTGGCTAAGTCTCGCTTGTTTTTTTTTATATTTTTTTCGTTTGCCTTCCTCTGGATTAATTAATAATTAAATAAAATAAAAATTGATTAATAATTAATTAACAACTAATTAATTAATAGTTAATCTGCATATTGTAGATCAGAGGAGATCTTAAAAGGTTGAACTTGATGGACTGAAAGTCTTTTTTCAACTTTAAATACTATGGGCCTCATTCTATTATCGGCCGTAAATCGGCCGCAAAGCTGCGATTCCTTGCGGGGCTTCCGTTACCTTGCAATTCAAATAGACGGCGCCGCAAGGATATCCCCTTACGACCGGCCGTATATCTTGCAACCGGCCGTAAGCTCTGAAAACTTTAAAAGCAAAAATAAATTCAAGACGGCACTGTAAAGCTCTGTAAATGCTAGGGATCATAATGGGGTACATGAGGATTAATAGCAACCCCCTCTCAAGCTTGCACATTAGCCTAAATCCGAGATTTAATTAACTGTTTATTTTCCGGCCACAGCGTGGGCGGGTCTGAGGTGCTCCAAGCCCTCTGGACTTTTTACATGGATATGTGACATAAATTTAAAAAAAAAAATATTTACGGATTTGAGTGTAGGGGAATGTTGTGCTATGAATGCTAACACCTACAATCACTTTATAGTCTCCTCAGAGTGCAGGATGGCTTTATTATGGCTTTGTTATGTGCTTAATTGTGTGCCTGCGGGACCTTTTTGCTGCAAGTAAGCTGCGGCTCGGTTTTAGCCTTGCAGAGAGGTTTCCTGGAGCAATTGAATAGCAACCAGGATTTTCTTGCGGCCGAAACTCTTGCGGCCGTTTAATATCAAAGGCATTCCTCCGGCGCGTGCGGCCGCAAGGGATAACAAGGCGCCGTCCGCAAGCCTGCCGGAGTCCCCAGCCGGAAGGGAATAGAAGAGGCAAATAGCTGGCGGCCGGTCCTTGCGGCCAGCATCTCCTACGGCCTATAATAGAATGAGGCCCTATGTAACTATGTAACTATATGTGGAATTGTAATAATGCTCTTCATACAAGTTAGCTGCAGATCATTGCACACTCACACATACAGACCTTGGGTCAAGACAGATGTATGTACTTCAAGTAGTCCTGAGCAAACACTTGAGTTTAACATAAAGTTTTTTTCACTAGCCAGCTATAGATATCTGATGATTTTGATTTTAAGAGCTTTGATAGCCCAAGGTTGCAAGCCAGATGGGCTGACATCACACATACACAAATGAACATAAGGGTGTGGTATTGGAGAGTATAAATATGTTGTTTTGATCATTCAATAAAGGTTGAGAGATAGTTTTCACATTTACAAGGTGTGAGACTATTTCTGTGTCTTGTATCCTGACTTGGGGAGTGGTCTTGTCATGGGCCACTTGTAACCTGTATGCAGTATTCTCTGTCTATACTTTTGGGCCTTTCCCTCTTCAGAAACCATCTTTTGTGCCACAGAGAAAAGGAACTACATGATTCTGCTGGGGTAGTTTTGGACTAGGTTCATATCAAGGCCCCTTGAAGAACCAGATCGTGACAGGCGGCCTTAGTTATTTTCTTATGGAAGCCATGGAATGGAGGCCCATTGTCAAACATAGGGATTACTCATACTTTGATAGGGATATGAAATGAACTTATATGAATTGAAATCTCCAAAAGAAAGTGCTTAACAATAATTTTTATCAAATATGTGAATAGAATAGGTATACGTTATTTACAAATATTTACAGTAACTCAATTTATTCATATACAATGTGAACCACAGCGCAAAAAAAAAAAGCAAAAACAAAATCAAAAAATTAAAAACATTTAAAAAATGTTGAATCCCCCTTTGTAAATGTAAAAGGTGTATGGAGCTAGTTTTATGATATTTTTTTCTCATTTCCATTTAATATAAATCTTTCTAATATAGATATTAATCATACTCCGCTCCTATCATTTTCATACAAACACAGATTATATATCTTTGTTTTGAGGTTATAGCGAGCTCCTCCGAGACTGGAACCTACTAGTACGCTTTGTGACATTAGAATTGGGAAAATTGGGAGTTCTTTTTCTAAACAGCAAACGGTCTTAAAAAATATTGTGATATTGGGAGAATATGTGAACTTTTTGGCTACTAAGTGAAGATGTCCAGATAATACTTCTTATTATAAATTCCTTTATAGGAAACTTATTATTTTTTTGATGAGACTAAACAGCATGAGAAACATCAATATTAAATACACTCCAATCTATATATCTCTTTTTCTCTGGAGCCTCTCTCCTCCTTTAATTTCCCAAAGGGGTGTAAATTGGCAATCAGGCCCCCTATACTGAACGTATAATGTTAACTAGACCGTTCCTCTCAGCTGTACAACATATATGTCCTTGATGTTTGGAGACTATCCTCCGTACCACTTTTCTGAGTACTTAGAAACTCCCTTCTATACCACGTTCCCTTCTTTCTTATTCCCAATATGTGCATCTATGGTTAAACTTCGCCTTTACTATATATAATGATCTTATTCGTTCAGAGTAGATAGTGCTTCCCGGTCTAGGCGTGAAAAAAATAATCATCAAACTAGCTCCATACACCTTTTACATTTATAAAGGGTGATTCAACATTTTTCCTTTTAAATGTTTTATTTATTTATTTTTGTTTTGTTTTTGCTCTTTTTTTTTTTTTACTTTGGTTTTGCTTTATTTTTATTTTTTTTTACTTTATATAGGGATAGAATATAATAAATCAGTTAGGGTTGGATATTAACTCATAAGGTTATCTATGGAATCATGTAGCCCATGTTAGTAAAATAAAATAATTTGTCAGAAGGCAGATTATGACCTAGTCTGCAATCGCTGCATTCAGAGTTATCATAATGAAGTGTGAAGAAAATAGATGTTCTATGCCCATAGTGGCCTCATGCCATTCTTCTGCTTTTTTTTGCATGCATATTGGAGTTAGAGACAAACAGCCTGTGAACTAGGCCTGTGAACAATATTTGGTGATGACTCTTCACAGATTTTAAGAGTAATAGAGGGTAATATTTCTAATGTATAGAAATAAAAAAGCTATTCTAATACAGTAACAATTACATATTCCAAGCTGCCAAGGGGACCTATTTTTCACAAAATTACTCATGAACAATGTTTCCATTGCCACTAAGGATTCTGCTTAGTAGAAGGAATTCAAGTTCAAAATTATAAAAGTGAGGTTACTCATACATAAATCATTCTGAGAGTTATACTATCTCTCTTGTGATAATACATATTTGTCCTCACACAAAATATATATTAACAAAAAAAAGTTATGGAAGTGTTGTATAATAAAGCATTTGATGAAGAACTTCGAAGTGAGGTTAATTATACATCAATCACTTTGAGAGTGATAGTATCACACCAAGCAATTCTCCCTTCCTATAGAGGAAATAAACCTAATTTAGGTATATTTCTGTACAGTTGCTTTGCCTATGCTATCATATTAGAACATTTCTAAGAGTTTTACTTAATTATTCTGTGACACTAGCGACTTGCCCGTAAAAAATGACGGGGCAATAAAATTTTAAGGCATGGCAGTGCTGTTTGCCACACAATGTAAAGCTTCTGCTCCTTTGAGGACCTTCGGCGCTCATTGCGAGCCTCGTGTCCTTCAAGTTTTGTGCTTTGCAGCAATCATCTTCGGGGCTCATTGCAAAGACAGATATATAAGTACAGTGTTAAATATACTAATTTTGTAGTGCAGTGTAAATTAGAAAATATTTTCAGGTCTCAGAGCATTAAAAAGTGATTTAAATATGTAACTGCATTGAGAGTCTTATCGCTGGCAGCCAATGAGCAGTAATCTAGATATATAAGTGCAGTGTAAAATGTATTTTTTTTTTTAGTGCAGTGGAAAGTATACATTTTTATTTTCCATTACTAATTATTAAATTAATGTAGGTTAAAAATTAATTAGGAGTTAATAAATGTATTAGGAAGTGCAAAGCATTAATGTATTCATGAAGTAACGGCTGTGTAAAATATGCTATTTAGGTTTCTCTTATTTTTATATATATTTTTTTTTTTAATAAAAAAGGTGTGTTAATTAGGTAGTGAATTAAAATACTTTACCTAATTCTAATTAACATATTCAATCAATATGCTGAAGAGCTAACAGTCTCTTTTGATTTTCCTGCAGCATACAATGTACATTTGGACTGTTGCTGCCCTTAGGAGAAAGTGTCATCAATCTGCCAAGTGTGCAGTATAAAAAGGCTGCGTGCGCAAGTGCTAACCATTTGTTTAGTCGCGTAAAGCGCCATTCTAGATTCGTAATGTTATTAGTTGCAAGTTAGTGTTGCAAAATGGCAAAGATTGTCTATGTGTTACACCTCCCACAAGCATTTTCAGTTGTTTGTAATAGTGTATTTTGTACTGTGTACATTTTTTGTATTTTGTACCTCGTACGCCATTTTTTTTCTCACTTAACTGATTTTCGAGTGCCGAAACTTGGCAAATTTGGCTTAAATTTGCGTGGAACCTCACTCCCAAGCGTCCTGGCTGTCCCCATGTGCTGTGTGTGATGTTTTGTTTGTTTTTTTGTGTTTTTCGATTTGCGCGGTTCGGCCATTAACTTCGTATATTTGCGACCTCGTATATTTGCAGTTTTTTTTTTTTAAATCCTGCATTCCTCAACTGCTTGCAGCCTAAGGCAATCTCACATTTCCTAACTGCTTGGAGGCTAAGCCCCGCGTACTTCAATGCCTCAACTGCTCGCCTCGCTTCAGCGCTCTTCGCCTAAGTGCTCTGAGTTTCAATGCCTCAACTGCTCACCTCACAGCCGCTGAACGACTTTGGCGCTCAATCGGCTAAGTGCTCCAAGCTCGGAAGACTTCTCTGCTTCAACGGCTCGCCCAGCTACGCGAGGCTTGCAGCTGATGAGCGCCTTCAGTTTCAATGCCTCAACTGCTCACCTCGCAGCCGATGAGCGCCTTTGGCGCACATTGACTAGTGCTCCGAGCTCTGAAGAATTCTCTGCTTCAACGGCTCGCTACGCGAGGCTCGCAAACGTGACGGCAATTTGGAGGTTTGACAATTATAATATGTAATTGATATTGATAGAATGACTTGGTATTACTTTCTTGGGAACGTTCAATCAGTGATTGAGAGAGTCGTAAAAAATGTCTGGGGGGCCATGACTACTGTTGGTGCAGAACCTACAGGCACCTACCTGCCTTGAATAATTCTGCACCCTCCATGCACTAGCTTTGCCACTGCTGGCAAGTAACAATGTGTCACTTAATCAAAAAACATCAATATTTGAAGCAATTGCCTGTTCCCAGTGGCGTAGCTAGAGCTTTTGCCACCCAGGTCTACCCATGAGTTTGACGCCCACGCCGCCAAACTCAGGGGCAGTCCCAGGCGGCAAAAGCACATATACAGACACACACACTCACAGACACACACACTGACAAAGACTTACACACAGAGTCAGACACACTCACAAACTTACACATACACAGACACTCACACACACATACACTCACAGACTTACACACATACTCACAGACACACACACTCACAGACAAACACTCACTCACACACACACACAGACACAGACAGACTTACACACAGTCACACTCACTCACAGGCACACACACTCACACACACACAGAGGCACACACTCACACAGACACACACACTCACACAGACACACACACTCACACAGACACACACACTCACAGACACACACACACTCTCACACAGACAAACGCGCGCAGGGCGGCATCAGCAGCAACTGACCAGCATTCTCGCCATAGCTGGTGCCGCACCCAAGGAGGTTACATCCTGGGTGGTCCGCCCCTCTCGCCTCCCTTTCTCCCTTTGCCTGTTCCACCAAATCTTATGCTGAATTCCACCTGATTCTTGAATTCGGGCTACTAATACTATCAACCAAACCTGACTACAAATGTAATAAGCACATGAACAAGTGCCAAAAATTCCTTATAGTCTAGTCACTTAAAAGAAAAACAATTATTGTAAAAGTACATACTCACAAGATTGCTATGATAAAAAAAGGTTCTAAGAATATAAATCACCTTCCTGCAGATTCTGTAGCCTATTTTACTTCATGGAATAGAATATTAACACTACATGCTTCGAACTTTTGAGAAAATGTTCCAGTTTTCTATTCTGATGTAGTGGTGTTTATGAAACAGAAATATCATAATCATAATTATTGCTGAACATAAGCAATGATTTTCAATTAGTATTTTGGCTTCAGTTTTTAATTAGTTTTAGCACCTTAACCGAGGTTGATTATAGATTAGAATATCAGGACAATAAAGCAATAAAATAATTAGCAAATCTATTAGCTAATCTATAGAACAAGAAAACCAGGAGACCATAGTTAAACTTTACTGACTCTATACTACTGTTAAATGAGACAAAACTGGTCTCTCTAGTGACTTATACAATATGGCTCAACTCAGGAGCAGTCTCAAATGAATTTTAGGTCTCTTGTGCATTGAAATTCCATTTCCTTTTTGGATTGAATAATAAACACTCATAGCATGGAAATTACTATTAAATACATAAATAAGTACAGGATTTGAACAGAATTTCTCATTGATTCATTAATTATGGTTAGTTTATTACTTAGAATAATTACAATCTTAAATTTTTTACTTTTTAAGATAATTATTTTAAAATTGTTGTTCACTGCATGGAAACACCATTTTATGATATTGATAGGCAACAAATTGAACTGCTTGATTTAAAGGGCCGATGTAAGCACCAGGTAAAGATCTGTGAGTATCTAGTTTGTCACTTGTTAGCTCAAGGAATATCTATTACTAAATTCAACAATAATGTCATTTATAAATAAAATGGTTTAAAAAATGTTCACCTGTCTGAGATTGTCTATAACTATATCATATTTCAACACAAAAGAAACACATTTTTACTGATTGAAGCTATAAATACAATTGTCACATATGTTTAATATCAAATATATATTAATAAATAAAAAAAACAATTAATTTAAATATATATCTCTGTTCCATTGAAGCTGAAGTTATGGGCAGTTGTAACTGTACTTCCCACTCATTATAAGATTTATGAGATTGACATTTCCTATTGGCTCCTAGGGCCCTGTCTCATCCGAAAAGTTTGGTTTGGCTACTCCCTGCATAGAAATCTGTTGCGTCTAAGGCAGGATTAACAGCTGTGTTCTTATCTGGGTAGTGAATGATTTGAATTAGTGTAGAACTTAGGGAAAGAAGCTCCCGCAGACAATTGATGGCAGTCCCCTAACTTAGAACACCAGATTGGCATAGGGCTCTTAGGGCCTCATTCAATTGTGATTTGGCCAGAGCCATTATTTTTACAGAAGTTTTTAGTTAGTGAATTTCTATCCAAAAGCAAGGTCTTCACTAACTAAAAGCTTCTGTAAAAAAAATGCTATGTGCTTATATAAAGCCCTATTCAATTGGCCAAATCACAATTGAATGAGGACCCTAGTCTTTAAAAAAAAAAATCAAGGATTAGGGTACTGTGTAAAGAAACCCACTCTTAATTCCTCCTTTCCTAATTTCTAAGAAAAACAGTGATAGGGAGAGCCTTAAATAATGGCTGGGGATCCATGGTTACTATTGATGCAGCACCTATAGGCACCTGAATACACTAAAGTAAAAATGCTATTAGCTATTACCTTCCATTACTTATAGACAGATTCTGCTACTGCTACTACAGCTTTCATTATGCCAGATACAACGATACTAACCCTATGACTTGTCTTACCTTTACATTGTCCTGTTAACTGATCGTTACTGAAAAAAAATGATCAAAGTTGGAATTTTACAGTGGTCTAACTTAACAAATGACCCAGTTCTAATTTTGGGTGTTAGAAGTAGGTTACCTGATGTGTAGAACATTATGAATCAAATTCTGTAATAGCATGTAACAAAGAAAACCTGAAAAATTGCCCATATTTTGTGTAACACCCTACGAAATTATATCTGATTCCTGTAAAGGGCAAATATTTAAAAGTCTTCCAAGTAATACTTGAGAGGGATTTAGGTAGTTTAAACAAAAATGTACTTCTAATAATATGACAACTCCAAAGAACGACTTTGAAAGTACTTAACCCAAATCATAACATAACATATATTCTGGATTTTTTTTCTGGCAGAGCCTTCACACTTAGAAATGATTAACTCTATAAAGTTTCGCCAAGTCACCCTGTAGTTATTTTTTTGAAATAATTTTTCTTGGTTTGTGGAAACAAGAATGTGAATTTCAAATTGTTGACAGGAACAAATGCAAGTGGTTGTGAATTGAGCTGAAGAGCCAAGTGCAGAGACCTTTTAAAAAATGTTTAATGTGGTAAAAGTGGACATAAGCCGATCACGAGGGGCATCATGGACACGTTGCACACTCAGTCCTTCTATTGCAGAACCTTTTGAAACAAATCTATTTAACCCTATGCAACATTACTGCAAATGTTGGAATAAGAAATTATTTTTTGGGAAATGTATTGAGTCATCTGTATGTCTAGAGCTGATGAATGCTACTAAAGCAAGGCATATGATTTTCCATTTCTATGTATTTTTATCATCACATTCTAACATAAACAGACCATTTGAATGGTTACTGACAGTATATTTAAAGGACCACAAAGCCCAATATTTATGGTATGATAAGGTTTTTGTTAGTGCAAGTTTGTTCTGGTTGAACAGATTGAAACTTTATTCATTTCCAAGGTTCCTAACTGTTGAGAAAGCAAATAAAAAAATAAAGAATGACTGTCCTCATTATAGCATATTTGCATATTATCTTTAATTAACTAATAGCTGTATTTTTTTAATCTTTACAGAACATGGAAGAGGTTCCAAATAAGAAATCATACAGTAGTATTGATCAGAAAAAGCTACCCACATGTGCTTCTTATCCACGGAGAACCTTCTCCAACTGAGACCAAGAACTCAGGCCTCAGGGAATATCATTTGAGAACTGAAATGTGCAATGCAAGGTCTATAAGGAATAAAACAGTTATCATAATATATCCTGTTAATTCTGCAGACATAGCTTATAATACAGAGACTTGTGTCACAACCTTCAGGGCCCAAAAGTGTATGTGAAGATCATAGGACATTTCTTCAGCCACATACTGTTTGTTTGCCCTGGTTGTTCTATGCTGTCCTAAAAGATTAAAAGAACTGGTTCTGATTCTACTGAATGAAGTAATTTCGAACTGAACTCATCATAAAACCAAACCAAGGTGGCTCTCCTTGTCTCCAGAACCCCATAAAGACTATTCTCCTTAGTGGCTAGTCCACTGGAGCCCAGATTCTTGTTTTCCCCTCTGATGTGATTATTGTTATATGAAAATGTGTTATTAGGTGTGTTTAATACATAGGCTCCGTAGACTTCAGTGGTTGTTTCAAACAACAAAGGTCAAGAGATGTTGAGTACTTTGTAAGTTATATCCCTTTCATCCATTGTCTTGCGGTTAACCACTAAATTGTATATGCATGAATGTGTCAATCAGCCCTAGGACCCAAGCATTCTAGGGAAGCCCTGACTAGCTTCTTTCCCCCCTTAGCCTCACTTCCTGGATTTTGAGACATCGTCTCAACCCCCTGTAGAGCCCAGATGCTATACAGAAGGTCTGACCATTTGATGGGGAGATAAGCTTGGTTGAGGCAAATAGACATGCAGGCCCCTGCTCCTGCCGGAAACCCTGTAGCCTCTTCCCGCTCCTATACACACCACCAATTAGCACTCACCAAGAAGCTTGCTGATTTGTTTAGGGCTAGCCTATGTAAATGTACCATTATTTTATTGTATGGAAAAATATATGAAAATGAGACCCATGAAATAAAGATCATACGCTTTCTATGGCAGATAGAAATGATGTGTTTAACTTAGAGGGAAGGCTTTTATTTTTTTTACTGGGTGGAAATTACTGTATCCTGAACCTCTGCTGCCTTTCTATGAGAAGGGAATTGAAGAACTGGATCTGTGGGTAGGATTGGTCTCCTTGGCCTTTTCAAGCCCACTGAGGAGCAGGTCATGACGGTTATACCGATACAGTAATCCTAATGCCTCTGCTGATGATACTGATATGCCCGCCAAATATGAGGGAGAATTCCTCTCCCTCCTTCCCATCCTCCTCCTCCCTCCTTCCCCCCTTATCCTCCCTCCTTCCCCTCTCTCCAATAACCTTCCTATCCCCTTTTCCCCCTCTCCTCTCTTCTTACTATCATCCGATGAGCTCCTGCTGCCGTTACCTCCCCTGCAGTGACCGGAACTGGCATATGCTAATGACGTGGAGAATAAGGGTGGGGGAGGGAGGAGGAAGATAAAGGGGAAAGGGAGGAGGAGAGGAGAAGGGAGAAGGGGGAAGTGAGGAGGAGGATAAGGGGGAAGGGGGGAAGAGAGGAGGAGGTGGATGATAAGGGGGAAAGGGAGAAGGAGGAGGAGGAGGATGGGAAGGAGGGTGGAGGAGGGTGAAGGAGGAGGGTGATAAAGGGGGGAAGGTGGAGGAAAGGAAAAGGTAGAGGAGGATAAGGGAGGAAAGGAGGAGGAGGATAAGGAGGGAAAATGAGGAGGATAAGGGGAAATGGAGGAGAATAAGGGGGAAGGGTGGAAGTGAGAAGGAGAAGGGGGAAGGGAGGAGGAGGATAAAGGGGAAAGGGAGGAAGATAAAGGGGAAAGGAAGGAGGAGAGGATAATGAGGGAAAGGTAGGAGGAGGAGGATAGGTGGAAAAGGAGGAGGAGGAGGATAAGAGGGAAGGTGGGAAAGGAGGAGGAGGTGGAGGAGACGGGGAAAGGGAGGAGGAGGATAAGGGGGAAGGGGGGAAAGGGAAGAGGATAAGTGGGGAAAGGGAGGAGGATAAGAGGGAAGGGGGAAAGGAAGGAGGATAACATGGTATCACATATATAGTTGTGAGCGTACGAGTTGTTGCTAATGCTGCGGGCTCGCGCAGCGAGCCGCGGGCCTCGCGAAGCGGGCCTCGCGTAGCGAGGGCCGCGGCTCGCGCAGCGAGTCGCGGGCCTCGCGTAGCGAGGGCGCGAGCCGCGGGCCTCGCGTAGCGAGGGCACTGTGCCAGGTTCTCAGTTGCTGGCATGGAGCGCCGCAGGCGCTCCTTGCCAGCAACTGAGGACCCTCGCGAAGCGAGGGCCTCAGTTGCTGGCTTGGAGCGCCGCAGGCGCTCCATGCCAGCACCTGAGGACCTCGCAAAGCGAGGTCTTCAGTTGCAGCAACTGCGACCCTTGAAAAAAAAAGTTTACGTCCAAACACATTACGACACTCGCAAACAACATACGACACACGTTCAAACACATTACGACACTCGCAAACAACATACGACACACGTTCACACACATTACGGCCTCGCAACACTCGGACGCAACTCGCGAACATTACAAAATTACAAACACAATACATACACACAGCACATACATAAAAACCTTACCTACACAAACAGGAAGCACCCAGGACCTCAAAAATGCAACTTACAACTTAATTGCACTCAAAATAAAAGAGTTTCGACACTAAATAGTTTGTTAAGCGACAAAAAAAATGGCCGACGAATAAAACGAAAACGAGGCTACACACGCAAACACCATGCTACACACGCAAACACCATACGAGACACGTTACCACACATTACGACTTCGCAAACATCGGACGCAACACGCCGACATACAAACATTTAAAACTTAACAAAGACACACAACAAACACATAAAAAGCTTACCTACAGCAAGAGGAACCAGCCAGCACCTCAAAAAAACAAGTTACACCTACATTTAAATCAAAATAAACACTTTAGACACTAATACCATCGCTAAGCGAGAGAAAAAATGGCCGACGAACAAAACGAAAACGAGGCTTCAGACGTAACTACACTACACTTACTCGCAATAATAAAACACATACTATGCGGAACGTATCACAATCATATTAAACACCATTTTGAACAGTAATACGCCTAAAATGGCGGATGGAACGCAAATTGTAAGCTGGAACGCAAATAGCGCATGCGTATTGCGTTCTAACGGTCTCACTTTCCAGAACTTTCTACAAGTTTATAAATACTGGCTATTTCCAACTAAAAAATACATTTCTCCTCAGGTGATCAACGGAGTGACTTCTGAGATAACTGCTGCTTTTACTTGAGAAGACAATTCTTTACTAATTTACTACTTTACATTGTGCAAATTACAACTGACAGGTAAGCTATAATATATTACATTTTATTATCAGGTCAGGTCAAACAAATAAAAAAATAAACTAGGATTTATGTAGTCATCATGTATGGCACATTTATGTGTATAGGCTCCCAAAAAAAATTAAACAGAGCTTTATGTATAGTGACATCTGACACGCACATATATGTCTATAATGTATAGTTACATGTGACACGCACATATATGTCTATAATGTATAGTGACATTTGACACACACATTTCTGTGTATTGCCCCTTCATAGTGACATGTGACACGCACGTATATGTGTATAATGTATAGTGACATGTGACACGCACATATATGTCTATAATGTAGAGTGACATGTGACACGCACATTTCTGTGTATTGCCCCTTCATAGTGACATCTGACACCGACATATATGTCTATAATGTATAGTGACATGTGACACGCACATTTATGTGTATTACCAATGCAACAAAATTAGCTTACAACAAAATCAGTAAACAACTACATTTTAATGACATTATATGTCATGTATACTGATATGTCACACGCACATATATGTGTATCATCTATAGTTACATCTCACACACACACATTTATGTGTGTTGGAAAAAAAAAATATAAGGTTAATTTAACCATTTAAATTTGACTCATGTATACTGATATGTCACACGTACACAAAATAATTACATTAAACTATGTAATGTGCTTCATGTATGTGACATATGTGTGTAGCCCCCAACAAAAAATAAGGTTAATTGAATTAATTTACTGCAATTCAATACATCAGATAAAGCTGAATCTTTCTATTTCGTTTAATATTCAAACAGACTCTGCATCAACAGCGTCTCTCAACAATTTGCACCGTGCACTGTGAAGCACAATCCCTTTTAAAGAACACCAACAAATTTGAAGAGGTAAGATACAACAACACATTACATGCTCAAAAGGACATGCTTTGCTAGATGACAAATTATAAATATACAAATAACTATTTCACTTTCTTTTTCAAACAGACACTAAAAGAAGACCGGCGGATTAAGATTGGCAGGAGGGGACCGTCTGTCATTCAAAACTTCTATCAAGGTAAAGTATTAAGTATAAACAAGAAATAACCATGAGCCTTATTCAATTGCAACTTCCTCATTTGAATAGGGCTCTATATAAGCACATTACATTTTTTTTATACAGAACTTTTTAGTTACTGAATTTCTAACCACAATCAAGGTTTTCAATAACTAAAAACTTTGCTCAATAAATATGTTATGTGATTATATAGAGCCCTCTTCAATTGGCAAAATTGCAATTCAATGAGGACCTATATGTCTTTAATGGCCAAGGGCCTCACTGAAATGTGATTTGCCCATTTCAATAGGGCTCTATATAAGCACATAACATATTTTTGAAACAGAACTTTTTAGTTACTGAACTTCTAACCACAATCAAGGTTTTCAATAACTAAAAACTTTGCTCAATAAATATGTTATGTAATTATATAGAGCCCTCTTCAATTGGCAAAATTGCAATTCAATGACGACCTATATGTCTTTAATGCCCAAGGGCCTCACTCAAATGTGATTTGCCCATTTCAATAGGGCTCTATATAAGCACAGAGCATATTTTTTAGGAAATTTTTCTTTTGTGAACACGTTCCTTTTGGATACAAGTTCACTAAATACAAAATTCCGTACAAACATATGCTCTGTGCTGATATTGAGCTCTATTCCATTGGCCAAAACACAATTGAATAAGGAGCTCACAATATAACAAATGCAGTAACCAAAGGCCCTTATTCAATTGCTATTTTGGAAAATTAAATATGGCTATAAATAAGAACTTTTAGGCCCTTACTCTATTTTAACAAATATATGTGATGTGCTTATTTACAACCCTATTCAAATTTCTACATTGCAATTCAATTACGGCCTTACAGTACTATTACATTGTAAAAAATGCAATTGCATGAGGGCCAAACTATGCAACATATGGTACACACAAAGGCCCTCATTCAATTGCAATTTGCCCAATTGAATAGGGCTCTAAATAACAACATAACAATAGCTTAAAACTAAGGTTTTAGTTAATAAAAAAATATCAAAAATACAGTTTTTCAATGACTACAAAATTATTTTAACTAATATGCTATTATGCTATGTGCTCATTTACAGCACAATTCAATTAGCCAAATCGCAATTCAATGACACACAAACTGCTACACACAAAACAGAATTTCTTATTAAGGCCCTCATTCAATTGCAATTTTGCCAATTGAATAGGGGTCTAAATAAGCACATCACATATATTTTTTAAAGAAGTTTTTAGTTATTAAGCATCTATCCAAAAGCACGGTTTTCACTACCTAAAAACTTCTTTAAAAAATATATATTATGTGCTTATTTAGAGCCGTATTCAATTGGCAAAATCGCAATTGAATGAGGGCCTAAATGTTTAACAACCTATAAGCCTTACAAATAACCAAAAATAAGAATAACAAAAGTGTTGTGCACCTAATAGCATTGTATAAAAAAGCACACAAACTCATAGCAAACTATATTAACATTCTTCTTTAATGTTTAACAACCTATAACCTGTACAATCAAGAAGAAATTAGTTTTGCACAAGTGATGTGCACCAAACAGGATTGTCAATAACTAACACAAACACATAGCAAACTACATTAATTATATTATTTCATGTTTCACTAACTATAACCATCCAAATAAAGGTTAAATAAGTATACCACAAGTGGTGCGCACAAAACAGGATTGTACAAAAACTAACATAAACACATAGCAAAATAAATTCATATTCTTATGTAATATATCACAACCCACAAGCCTTACTAAGAACCTTAAATAAGAATAACAAAAGTCTTGGGATTGTACAGAAAGTTAAAAAAAAAATATTTGAAAAAAATAACCATAACTGATACAATACAGCAAAATTAATACATTTTTTACTTATTTAAAAGACATTTCACTCAAACAACATTTTCTATTTTACATTACAACAGATACTGCGTGAAGACAATCGGACGAGGACTTTTTCCACAGGACCGGACCATCGGACGAGGACTCGGACCAGACCAGCAGACGAGGAATTTCAACACAGGACCAGACCAGCAGACGAGGAATTTCAACACAGGACCAGACCATCGGACGAGGACTTTCACCAACGGACCACAACATCGGACGAGGGATATCGCCACAGGACCACAATATCGGACAGGGGCTATCGCCACAGGACCACACCATCGGACGAGGACTTCCGTCAGAGGACCACACCATTGGACAACGATTTTGAAACGAGGACCAACAAACATTCGGATTTAAATCACACTTCAACCAAGGTAAACTATAATAACTACTAAAGAATAACACTAAAGAAACTGCTTTCAGTTGCATCCGTCTCAACAGAAAAATAAATTAATTAATTTACTATCTCCCTTATTTTATTTAAATTGCTACTATGCAATACATAGCTCAATAACCACATCACTTTTTTTTTCAGCAAAGAAGTTTTGCAGTGGTAAATATCTATCCACAAACAAAGTTTTTAATAAATAAAACCATTATTTTAAATAAATATGTTACATGCTTATTTACAGCAGTATTCCATTGGAAAAATTCTGAGCCACTGAAGACAGGAATTATAAATTTAACTAAATATCAATGATACATTCATGATTTGCCTTTTATTTCAACAATTGTGCACAATAATCTTTAACAGGAATTACAAATTTAAATATACACAATTACATTTATTTGTTTCCGTTTACAGATTTATATGGCTGATAACGAGACCAAAGAAGAGAAGAAAAGACGTCAAACTAGAGAAAGACAAGAGAGATGGGCCGCCCAGCAGACACCGGAGGAGAAAGAAATTAGAAGAGAAAAAGAACGCAAAAGACTTGCAAATAAAAGAATATCCGCTGCAAAAATGAAAGATACAACCAAAATAAATAAAAAAATAATAAAGCATTTACAAACTGTTCCTAAAACATCAGATGACATTTTACAACATACCAGTCAAGACAGACCAAAAAAAAAAACTACCAAAAAAAGCATTTACAAACTCTTACTAAAAACTTACAGGAAATTTCAACCGAACAAGTCCAACATATACCAAGAAAATGTACGAAAAAAACTAAACATTTAGAACCTGTTGTTGAAACATTTCATGACTTTTCATCTGATGAATATCAAAGTCAACATCCAATATGCATTGCAAATTGTCCTTTAATGAAGTCTTTAGCAGTAGAGGTTCATAGTTGTGGGGACATGACTACTCAATGTCAATTTTGTGAGGCTTATTATTTTAAACAGGAGAGACCCCGAGATGGACAATTTATTAGTTGTTGTCAAAAAGGAAAGTTCAAACTTCCACAAAGGAAACAATTTCCAACCTATTTACTAAATATTCTGACTGAACCTACTTTTCCAAATTACAAAAATTTTAAGACAAACATAAGATCCTACAATAGTGCCATATCATTTGCATCTATGGGGGCAACATTGGCTGCTAATGTACCAGGACATGGTCCTTACTGTTTTAAAGTCCAAGGACAAATTTATCATCGGACTTCACATTTACATCCAGAGGAAGGAGAGCAAAGAAAATTCGCTCAACTATATGTCCTAGATACAATGGAAGCTGTTGACCAACGTATGCAGATGGAAGAAAATAAAAAATGCTTACCCAGTGTTTTTATAGAGCTAAATAACATTATGGACAACAATCCCTACAGTAAAGCTTACAAAAAATTGGCAGAAGTAGAAAATGAACAACTACTTCATGCACAAAGACATCAATTACCCATGCCAAAGGTTAATATGGTGCTTAAAAGAGACAGACATACTGATAAACGTCGTTATAACTTGCCAACATCAAATGAGGTTGCAATGGTCTTTCACAATGATGAAGGAGAACCACCATTTCAAAGAGACATTAGAGTATATCCCAGAAATGAGGACCAACCATTTATTAATATTAATATCTTAAGTCCAAATTTAGATCCAATGACATATCCCATCTTTTTCCCACACGGAGAAGCAGGTTGGCAACCAAAATTAACCCTTCCCAGTTACCCAAATGCTAAAGCCAGAATCCGAAATAATGTTTCTATGCTTGAATTTAAAGTTGCTCAAATTGCCATTAGAGATGAATTTAATCCCATTTTATGTGGTGGAAAACTAACACAACAATGGATTATTGATTCATATTTGCAAGTTGAGGCAAATAATTTAAACTTTATAAAATATCAACAAGATAAACTACGTGTAGAACAATATTGTGGACT
The DNA here is from genome assembly GCA_027410445.1 of Discoglossus pictus. Taxonomy (NCBI): domain Eukaryota; kingdom Metazoa; phylum Chordata; class Amphibia; order Anura; family Alytidae; genus Discoglossus; species Discoglossus pictus. The sequence goes on from CM050166.1 coordinate 48,463,676, forward strand.
CATGGACTATGTTGCTGACGTGGCTACAAGCAGAGACATGACAGCTGGCAAAGCCATCATTTTACCATCTTCCTTTCAAGGAGCTCCTCGAAATATGAGAGAAAGATACAATGATGCTATGGCTATTGTGACAAAATTTGGAAAACCAGATTTATTTGTGACATTTACATGTAATCCACAATGGCCAGAAATTAATCAAAATCTACTTCTTGGACAAAGTGCTTCAGATCGACCAGATTTAGTAGCCAGAGTTTTTAAGATAAAATTAAATGAATTAATACGTGACTTTACTATAAATCAGTTATTTGGCAAATGTCTTGCTTATGTATATACCATTGAATTTCAAAAAAGAGGCCTTCCACATGCACATCTTCTCATAATACTTCAAGAGAAAGATAAATTAGATACTTCGGACAAAGTGGATGCAGTCATAGTTGCTGAACTACCGGATCCAGAACTATATGGTAGACTATATGAGATTGTTACTCATCGCATGATTCATGGACCCTGTGGAGACCTTAATCCACAATCACCATGTATGGAAAATAATCAATGTTCAAAAGATTTTCCAAAAGATTATAGAGACAAAACATATGCCAATTGTGATGGATATCCACTTTATAAAAGAAGAGAAGGAGATAGTGCCATTATTCGTGGAAAAAAAGTGGACAATAGATATGTAGTACCCTACAATCCACATTTACTCATGAAGTACAACGCCCACATCAACGTAGAAGCCTGCACTTCCATCAAATCCATTAAATATGTCTACAAATATATTTACAAAGGTTACGATGCAGCTACTGTAGTCGTCAAAAGTGCAGACAACCCTGAAAGTAGTGAGTTAGTACATGATGAACTTGCATCTCATGTAGATGCTCGCTATGTCAGTGCGCCAGAAGCTATGTGGCGGCTTCTAAAATTTGAAATGCATGATAGATCACATGCAGTATATAGGTTAGCAGTACATTTGCCACAACGACATTTAGTCTATTTCCATTCTGGAAATGAAATGAATGCATTGGCCCAAAGTGAAGATCGTCACACTACACTAACTGCATGGTTTGCATTAAATTCCACTGATGCTCAAGCAACACAATACTTATATATTGAAATTCCATATCACTATGTTTTTGTGAATGGATTATGGAGAGCAAGAAAAACCAGAGGCAATAAAATAATTCCACGAATTTACACAGTCAGTCCAAGAGATGTTGAACGATTTTGCTTACGGATATTACTTTTAAATGTTCCAGGAGCACAAAGTTTTGAACACTTAAGAACTGTTAATGACATTGTATATGAATCCTTCCATTTAGCTGCAAGAAATAGAAACTTACTCGCTGATGATACAGAGTGGGAAAGATGTTTAGAAGAAGCAGCACAATGTCAAATGCCACGACAGATGAGAGAACAATTTGCTTTTATTTGTATCTTCTCAAATGCTCCAAATGCATTAGCTTTGTGGGAGACTTTTAAAAGTAATATGGCTGAAGACTTTATGCGACGATACAATGAACCCATTGCACACTTAAAAGCCTTAATGGAAATTCAAGAAGTCTTTTTAACTCATGGATTAAGTTGTGCAAGTTTTAATTTGCCTGATCCAGGTCTAATAGATGACATTAACTTTGAAGACTATGACATTCAACTACAAGCAGAAAGAACACAAGAAAGACTTGCAACTTTAAATACACTACAATTGCAAGCATTTCATGCCATTAAAAATGCTATAGATGATGACATGGTGACAGAGCGTTATTTCTATCTTGATGGACCTGGCGGATCAGGGAAAACATATTTGTACAATTTATTAATGAGTTCAGTACGAGCACAAGGACAAATAGCAATGGCGTTTGCCACTACTGGAATTGCTGCACTTTTATTAGAAGGTGGAAGAACTGTTCATAGTGGATTCAAACTGCCAGTGCCTATTTTGGAAAATTCAGTGTCAGATATTCGCATGACATCCTTACAAGCAAAGAAATTGAAGAAATGTAAATTAATTATAATAGATGAGGCCACAATGATGTCATGCTATGCCCTCCAATGTATTGACCGTTTGCTTCGTGAAGTCATGGATAATATTTTTCCATTTGGTGGAAAGGTAATTTTGTTGGGTGGCGATTTTAGACAAACATTACCTGTCGTTGTACATGGAAATCGAACAGACATTATTGAAACATGTATAAAGTCAAGTACAGTATGGAAACATTTTACCCATCTTCAACTGCAACAAAATATGAGATCAGAAGGCCAAACTGATTTCAATGATTGGCTTATTAAAATTGGAGAAGGAAGAACAGAAAAAATACTACATTTACCTGACGACACTGTAGAGATCCCACCTCAGATGATTTGTCAACAAGATATTATATCGGCAATATTTGAAGGGAGCATAAATAACGAAGAATATTCTGAGCTTGCCAACCAAGTCATACTGACGTGTAAAAATAAAGATGCATTAATACTCAATAATGAAATCTTAAAAAAAATTAATGCACCACAAAGAAATTATCACAGTGCTGATTCTGTACTTGCTGATGACAATGAAAGTCAGGCAAACTTTTCAACTGAATTCATTAACTCTTTAACTCCTTCTGGAATGCCACCACATATTTTGCAGCTAAAGAAAGGTTCAATTATCATGTTACTGCGAAATATGAACCCCAAAAAAGGCCTATGCAATGGCACAAGATTAATTGTTCAACAATTAAAGGACCATTTTATAGATGCTGAAATTTTAACTGGGACCCATAAAGGAGAGAGAGTTTTCATACCAAGAATAGATTTAGCACCAAGTGAAAGTAGTCTCCCTTTTATACTTCAAAGAAGACAATTTCCCATTATTATGGCATTTGCCATGACCATTAATAAATCACAAGGTCAGACTTTCAAATCTGTGGGTATTTACTTAGAAGAACCAGTTTTTGCACATGGTCAATTGTACGTTGCGTTGTCACGGTGCAAAAATCCACAGGCTATTAAAGTTTACATTGAAAACAATGAAAGTCAAGGTGATTTATTAGAAGATGGACGTATTTTTACTAAAAACATTGTCTACTATGAAGTACTATAACTTTGCAGAATACAAATTCAAGATGCCAACATTTTTTAAAAGCATTGCAAAATACATAACAATTGGTTGTTTAATTCAGTCATAATTAATGAAAGTACTGTTTAGGAATGATTCGCCTCACAAAATACTTGCCTTGCATTGTTAGTCAAAATTATGTGAAAATGTTAAGTCACTATGTTAATGTTTCTAATGTTACAAGTTTAAAAAATATATTTGCAAGTTATTTCATTCAACAGATTACAAAGTGGATGTTAAGAGGTCAAGCACCTTTTAAGTCACAATGTAAATATTGTCTGTTATCTTAAGATTACTAACTACATTAATGTTTATCGCCAGTTTATGTGCTCAGTAATGAATTACTTTAATTACGTACGTTTTAAGCAGAGTTTTACTGTATGCCTTCCTCTACATTCAATGTATATTCAAGTTAACAATTATTGTGATAGAAATTGCATGTTAATACTGATTAATTTAAAGGTCAATTGTTTTTACATTCAAATGTTAATACTTTTAATAAAAAATTAGGTTACAAAATGTTTTCGCTATGTTCCTGTTTATAATGTTCAAAATTATACAAATGTTTTGTCAACTTCTAAACTTACATAAAAAATAAAGTTAAAGTTTCAAAATATATACTTTGAAGGTTATTGCTTACATATATTTTAAACTTCATGTTAAAATTCGTAACGTTTCAAGAAGGCTTTTTACTTTTTGCTTTCCTATTCATTCAATGTATATTAAAGTTAACAATTCTTCAGATACAAATTACATTTTAAAAAACCATTACATCAACATTTTACAAAAATACACGTTCATATTAAAATACTTACAAGTGTCAAAAATATATGTTAATAACTAAACAACTTCACAAACATATACATCACATTGCCGTCATTTTTTGACGGGCAAGTCGCTAGTCACATATATAGTTGTGAGCGTACGAGTTGTTGCTAACGCTGCGGGCTCGCGTAGCGAGCCCTCGCGAAGCAAGGGCAGTGGCCGAGGGTCTCAGTTGCTGGCATGGAGCACCAAAGGCGCTCCTTGCCAGCAACTGAGGACCCTCGCGAAGCAAAGCAAAGAGAGGGCCGCAGTTGCTGGCATGGAGCGCCTTCGGCGCTCCATGCCAGCAACTGCGACCCTCGCAAACTTCACGTCGCAAACCAAACAGCACGACACACACATTACGACACTCGCAAACAACATACGACACACGTTCACACACATTACGGCCTCGCAACACTCGGACGCAACTCGCGAACATTACAAAATGTAAAACACAATACATACACACAGCACATACATAAAAACCTTACCTACACCAAGAGGGAGCACCCAGGACCTCAAAAAAAAAACTTACACCTCGATTTTACTCGAAATAAAACAGTTTAGAGACTAAAAAAAAATCTAAGCGAGAGAAAAAATGGCCGCCGAACAAAACGAAAACGAGGCTACAGCACTCTAAACTCGCAAAACACCACAAGAAACTCGCAAAACACCACAACAAACTCGCAAAACGCAACAAACGACCTACGGATATTCATACCACACAGTGCACACATTCAGCATGCTTACACAGCAGCTCCACACCACTAATGCTGCAGCAACATCAACACAGATTGCCAGCTCTTCATCACAATGCTTCAAAATAGGTACAGTATATTCATTTAGTAATGTATTACATATTTCATTATTATACACCAAACAGCATTAGCTACCTTACAATTTCATTGCCGTCATTTTTTGACGGGCAATTCGCTAGTAGGGAATAAGGGGGAAGGGGGGGAAGGGATTATGTCAGTATTTATGAATGTACTGCTTTAACATTCTAAATACTGACATAATCATACAGCAAGGAGGGGTAAACAAGACACATAAATTAAAGACAAATTGTTATAATCATTAGATCACATCCCATGTCCATTTGATAGCCTTTATGTTATCAATGAGCTGTGTAAGAGTCCCAGATAATAGAGTTACTTGTGGGGTGCAGGGAAGCCCATCATGGCCCCAAAATCAGTCATGACAGATGATTTATATGGGAGCGAGGGGGGTACTGGTTAACATTGAGGGCAAGATGGATAAAGAAAAATGCAATAAGATTCTAGAGGAAAACCTCAGTCAGTCTGCAAGAGACATGAGACTGAAGCAGAGATTCACTTTCCAGCAGGACAAAGATAAATGGGCAAACATTGCAGGATCCAGATGAGTTCCCAAAAAGGCTCATCGCTGTAATTGTAGTCAAAGGCGGTTCTACCAAATATTGACTCTGGGGTGAATATTTATGCAATCAAAGTGTTAAGTATGTTGTATCAAATGGTAAAAATCCTAATTAATTTTATTTTAATTCCAGGTTACTACAAAATGGGAAAGAATCCATAGCAAACCACAGGCACATGGATTGAATACTTATGTAAGGCACAGCATTTTTTATATAACTGCAGAATACTTCTATGTTATTGAATTCATAAAAACAGTCCTATAAATCATTTGGCTTAGAAACCACTGGGATCTCCGTTAAAATCTTAAACGGTTCCTATTTTCGAAGAGACACACTTACTGAATACTACCTTTGTTCCTTTCTAAAGTTTTTTTATTCCTATAACAGAGTGTATATTGTTAAAAATTGTGACTCAATATTTAGCCCCATATTTCACGGGGTTTAGTGTGCACTGAGAGCTATGTCTACGTCCCATGCCAAACCCAAACTGGGAGTATTTGTGGAGTAAATGAAGTGACATATGAATTGCTAAGATGAGCACATCTGTGGGGAGTCGGTTCAACTCGTTAAACAGGAAGGCAAAATAATTTTCTATGGTTTGCAAACAACAATAAACGCAGCAGACATTAATTAAAATAAAAAATAATTTTTATGTTACCTTATTCTGTACTTGCACTGAGCTATAACATTCCTGTCCACAATATTTCCTGTTGTGTCTTCGTCAAGAACAAGATTTTTTTGAGCAAGTTGAAGATGAAGTTCTTTTTCTATTTTCTCTCTGCTCTTTAGACTGTTGATACACTGTAATAAATTAAGTAAATAATCAATTTTTTTGCAAGTTCGCCTGAGGAAAATTGAGAGATTTAAAGATACATTGAAGTCACAGATGTGCTGTCATGAATTTAAAAGTGTAAGCTTTAGAACGTTCAAAAGCTTTTCTTTTCAAAAAACGAGAGGCAAATGGTAAAAAAAATCATGAACTTGGAGCAGACCACTGTAAAATACTCCTCAGAAGATGTTGAAATACTTTTTGAATTTTTGCAGTAGGTGCAAAAGCTGTGTGCAGACAGCAGACACAGAAAGAGGGTTAACCCTTTCCAAATTCATCTGTGCAGGGAATGACTGGTGGAAAGTCCTAAATAGGTCACTTGTGGGTTAACTGATGGCTGATGACATTCCTGAAAGCAGAGCGAAAGCATTGTTCTTGTGTTCATTCGAGCTTGCAATGGCCGTTGTTGGCAAATGCAGTTAATCATGAACAGTCAGCAGCGGGTTTGTAAACAGACCTATGACTGCAGATTTGTAGGTGTTATTAGTGTTATTAACAAAAGCAATAGATCATTTTAACATAGAATCTTGTGCTCTTTCGCACCATGAAGATCACTTATAGTTAGGTAAATGGCCCTTTAAACATATACTTAAAACATGGAATATTTGGGAAAATCAAAATTTTTGAATGCTATATGAGTAGATGAATCTAGGTTATATTTGTTACATCACTTTCTGTAACTAAATCATTTTATCAATGGTGGGAGGAGTGACTGAGGAGAGGACAGGGAGAGGTCAAGAGGACTTGGAGTACTGAAGATGGCTCAACACCCCTTCCTCCTAACCAGCCCAGAAGCAGGCTGAGTCATTGTACAACCATCATTATGCACTAAACCTCTCAGTTAAATTATACAACGTTCTTTAATCAAAGGTTTTTTAATTGCTCTTTCCTAGAAGTACAAAACTGAAAGCAACATCCAAAACCTGTATTTTTAGACTATAAACATTGATTTCTATAAATACACTCAAATCTTTATTTTTTTTGTTTTAATCTGGTTTAGCAATAAACATATCTGTTGGGCTGTTTACAAACAATCTTTTAAGATCATAATATAATTAAAGAATTTATGACCTTTGCTTTGCTCATTTTTATACATTGGTAAGGATGGATTAACAATCATGTTTCCATTTGATGTGCATATAAGGGGACATGCCCTGATGGAGTGAGGCCACAACATTCGTCATTAAGTCAGCAGCCAAAAACATATCTTTCAATTCCCAGTGAAATAGTCAAAGATTAATCACAGCAAAGCATCTGACACCTAATTGGCCTTTATTTAAAAATATTTTAGACAAAATGTGGGAAAATGAAATATGATTAAGAGCCTATTTGTTATTGCTTGCTTTTTTTGTATTATCATTTAAAACATCTCTTCTTCTCACCTTCCAACCTCTTTCTGCTTCCTTTTCTGTCTCCTTTTCTCTTTGTCCTTCTTTTTTATCATAACTTATTCCAACAATTAATCATTTTTTTTAATTATGCATAACTGGTGAATCCCAGAAGAAACAAATCACTAATAATGACAAGTGCAGAGGTTAGCGGAAAGTGCACAGAAATATCTAAACCTGGAACTACATTCTAATGCCCACCACTATGGCTCGGGAGACAAGAGATGCCTTCTGAAAAGAATGGAGAAGGTAATGAAAGAGCAAAAAGAAAAGAAGCTTCATCAGCTAAAAGAGAGTTTAACTAGTGTAGAGGTGTAAAGAATAATTCACAGAGATGGCAGTCAAAATGGTAATGTGCATACACTGCCTCACTGCATTGGTCACTCAACCCCATAATGTGGCTATGGGGAGTGAAATGTGTGACAGGAGAATTGAAAAAGTAACTTTTCCTAATTAGCTGATAAGACGCACCTGAGCAGACATGACTTAAGACTGCTCCTGGAGTGTGGCTATGGCTGCTGAATTGGCTGAGTTTGCAGCTGGTTTGAGTTGAAGAAAGACACACACAAAGAGGGGTGTGTGCAGTTTATTTGAGATGGAAAAAAGACAAGAATGAAAAGTGTGCAGTTTGTCTAAAGCTGGAAAAGGCAGAAAAAAACAGCAACTTGGAGCTTATGATTGCTTGGAGTAGAGTGAAGAATAAAGGCCAGTGATTGTGAACAAACTATTGGGCTGTTTTTTTTTGTTCCACCCAGGTTTAGCTGAATGGGAGCTGTCTATGAGTAAAGGTAATACTTTGGTGGAAGCTATGCCTGTTATTTTCTTTGATTTGTTTTGGATTGTTTTTTTGTAACACTGGCTATAGTTTTAATAAAATTTGGAAAAGTATAATTACCTCCTGTATTGTGTTCCTCCATCAAAGTTCTGAAAACATGGACACAAACGGAGAGGAGACTGGAAGCTTGTCCGAATATGTAATCAGTGCAGCAAATGAAAAATAAGTGTTATGTGAGGAGGCTTCTAGGGATTTTGGAATGGATGGAGGGCACTTTATCAACAAAGAAAATATCAAACTTTTTATATTTTAAGTGAGAAGGCTGAACCAGATTGTATTGAAAGTGCTAAGATGGCCTGCTGCTTTCTGCTGCAATTTCCCTCAATAGTAACTCTACTTACTTATTTTGATTGGTAGTCTATTAATATTCCAGGGTATGGTTTTCCATTTGAAGTCTCTTCTCCATTGTGCTCAATTTTTTCCACCTCCTTTCAAGCCGGCAAGGAAGCTTGGTGTGATGTTTGAGGGGCTGTGTACTCTTAGGAGTAGTCCAGTGCTGTTGTCACACTCCTGTTATAATAATGAAGACACAATATCCTAACAGTCCCCAATCTTATATGAAAAATCCATCTCAGACATCATGGTCTGTGGAGTGATACCTATTAATAGTAAATATGTAGACATTCACATGGTGGAGATTGAATTGACTTAGTAGTTATGGAAAATTTGATAGTAGAGGGGTCTGACTACACACCTCTAAGATCAAAAATATTTAGATCAGTATGGAACACAAGATCCAGTGGTTCTGTGGGTGATAGAGGGCACAGTTTATGTATAGCCAAGAACATGCATCAAGAAAAGCAGATTTTTGCCAAATAGGTAGAGCTTATCATCCACTCAGACATTGAAGTTGACAAAGATAAGCCACCTGGAGTGGCCAGCTCAGTGAATTTTTCAAGAAGTAGCTTTTCATCTCCAGGAGAATGGTAGACAAGAAGGATTATTAACCTCAGTCCTATAGCATTTCTTGCTGTTTCACATTAAAACAGTGTACGCTGTCAATGGAAATTGACTTGGAATTCAAGCTTAATTTGGAGTACATTGCTGGTTCTCACCCTTTTTGCTCCTGTCTTGAGCAATGAAGCACTACATAATATGAAGGTATAGCTGCTTCTAAGATGGAGTCTGAATTTCCATCTACCCAAGTTGTCACAGCCCAGAAGAGGTGGTCTGTTTTAATCACTAGACTCCTGCCTCCACTTTAGGAACTAATAATTAACCCCGAGCCACGCTTGGGATGACCACTAGGAGGGTTAAAGAATTAATGGGTACACATAGTTACTATCATGTATGCAATGTGTGACTATAGTTACTGTCATGTATGTAATGTGGGAATATAGTTCTATCATGGATGTAATATGTAAGTATAATTATATAATGGATGTAATGCGTGCACATAGTTACTGTCATGGCATCTTGCTTATGTATTTGTGCATTTATCGTGTTGTGTGAAATTTGTGGATGTGGCCCACCCCAGTGACACTATTAGTCCTTTTAGAGAGTGCAGTTTATTTATTTCCATTATAAAGTATTGTCATGGCTATGGACTAAAAGGAGTTTGTCCTCATGGACTATTTTATTCTGCCCCAAGGGTCATTTGGTATTTCTTAATGGCCCCCACATTTATTACTTAAGATAAACAGGAATTGTAACCAGAGGGGAGAGGAATGAATGTGAATATCTTGTCCTTATTTCATTTGTGCATTTATTTTCTATTATTATAGTTTGTGAGGTCTGTTGATACGTTACCCTTGTGTATTGTAAAACCACATTACCTTCTGCCCCCCTACAGGCCTGGGATAATAGTAACCTAAACAGATAACCTATAGGTTCTTGTGTATCTGGCGTTGGGCCTAAGTGATGGGGTGGTACACTAAGAAATCAGATCCCTGATACAGGGAAGGGCAGGTGGGGGAGTTTTTTTTTGTTTTGTTTTAATATATCTGTGAAATGCAAGCAAGAATAAACGCTCAGTCTCTCTCTACGCTAAGTGAAAGGTGTTGCTGGTCTGATTTCTCTGCTTCTCCATGAATTAATTTAATGGCTGGGTGCTGAGATCGAACACAGTCGCACAACCTAAAAAGAGAAAAGTGAGGTGCCTGTGGCCCTGAAAGTTTCGGGTCATAACAGCATCCCCACAACATGATGCTAGCACCACCATGTTATACTGTGGGGATAATGTTCTCATGGTGAAGAGTAATGTTGGCTTTGCATCACACATAGCATTTTATGCTAAGACCAAAAACGTCAATCTTGGTCTCATCAGACCAGAGGTTTTCCACATTTACTCCTGTATTCCTTTTACAAACGCTGAATGGTATTTGAGTTATTTTTTTCATGAATGGGTTTCCTCTCTTCACTCTCCCATAAAGCCCAGCCTTCTGGAGTGTATAGTTTCTCAGTTGTGGGGTCCTCCAGCTCCTTCAAACTTACCACTAACATCTTGTCTGCTTCACTGACTAATGCCCACTTGGTGGATGACCTTCATTGGGCAGAGTCATGTTTGTACCAAATTGTTTTAATAATGGATTAGATAGTGCCTATGGGAAAGTGGAAAATTTGGCATTTCTTTCAGAATCTAATCCTGATTAGTGCTTCTCCAAAACAATATCCCAGACTTGTTTTGATAGCTCCTTGGTCTTCATGATGCTGTTTGTTTTTGGTTTAAGTCTAACAATCTCAGGGGGCTTCCTGCAAGATCATGTTACACTTTAATTGCACACTCATGGAAACCATTAATTTTTTTTTATTTGTAGAAAACGCTGAAAATACTTACAGTATATCCCTTTTCCACTTCAACATTATGGACTATTTTGTATAAAGTTAAACAATTAAATCAGTTTTAATTCCAAGATCTAACAGAATTCTAAACATAAAGGACCTTATTCAATTGCAAGCCCGCAATTTACGTTATACAGGCTGTAAGTCTGAGGGCTTGAAATTTGCTACAATTACAAGGCAATTCACCTGAACAAGCCCACAATTTAAAGACAAAACCGTAAGCCATGCAATTGTAAGTAGCATTTCAGAATGTGATCATGATCAATTAAGCAAGGCCATAACTACCGATTTAGAAACAGCCAAGAGTAAATGAGACCGTCATCATTACGTCAACATGGAGGTTAAACGTCAATCAATTAGCGTTTAGAGGTCCGATATGCTATCAGACTCGCAATCCGGCAATGTACAAAATAATGAAAATGAACGGCGATACTGATGTAGTCAATGTGGGTGGCCTGATATGTATTACCTCTCTCGAGATTGATATGGCACGGAAATTAAAGATTTAAAAAAAAATAAAAATGTGATTGCTGGTTGAGACTGTTGTGCAATTAATGTCTTTTATCACTTTCCCATCTTTTAAAGGGCAGTATAGATTATATATGTGCATTTACAGTGCTACGAACAGGTGCTTAACCCCCTTGCGAGTCCTATCTGGTTCCCATAGGATTTTCTTCTACACTTGCCATTTATGGGTGTGAGAACATTTGCGGGCTTGAGGAATTGTAGCAATTGAATAGCCAATTGCGATTATAACATTTACGGGCTTGAAAGATCAAAGGCTTAGCTGTTTCGAAGTTCCGATTTTAACAATTGCAAAGATTTTGAGCTTCTAACCCACAGATCGTTTGCGGCAAGCCGAAAATATGCCAATTTAATAGCAAATTAGTTTACGGGCTCCATTACGGGCTCCAGTAACTTACAATTGCTCAATTGAATAGGGGACAAAGTATTGCAAAATGAAAATATGCATTGTGTTGTTTAAACTTGGACACAGAATACCAAGAAAAGGTTCAGATTTCATCTATTTTTCATTCATTAAAGGCACTAAGTGGAGCTTCCAAATATGGTATAGTGCAAGCTTTACCTGTTAGCCTTAACAAGTTAATCTTTGTGAGACACCAACTAAATATCATTTGTTATCAAATAAATGGTTCCTCATAATAGCTACTTACTCTCTGTAGTCTGCCTGCATTGTTTTCTCTCAAGCTATATAACATTGAAAAGGAGTAGGCTAATAAGGTAATCATTAGCAATTATGATTAACCACACCAATAACAGTCCATGCTTAGAGGAGGATCACAAAATCTGGCAAAAAGGTAAAAAATACAAACAAATACAAATTTACTGTCAGAAAATGAAAAAAATGATCACATTAATTTGATAAAGTACTCACTATTACCTATAGCTTTAAATTATCCGATATTTGGAACATCGGCTGAGCCCTTTAAAATTACATTCCATGTACTGTATGTTTTATTCCTCCAAATGATCTGACCTAGACATCTGCTTTATGAAACTTTGCAAATAACCATTTCAATAAGTCAGAATCTGCATTGTATAGAAACAAGATCCAACAGTATCATTTACACATTAAAGAGGCAATAAGAGCAGTATTATGGTATACAAGGACACTGTGTTCAGAGAAAGAAACATATAGCAGTTTATTATTTAAAATATAGTTACTATTATAGTTTTGCAACAAAATAAAAAACTGAATATATTATTTTAAGCTACTAACTTGTGCGGGTTGGATTTTAATTTCATTGAACAGACCCATGCACAAAGTGATTTGAATTAAAACCACAAGTTTGAGTTAATTGATACCTTGTTGTGGTAAAGGGGCTTGTGTAGTCTGATTAAGCTGTGAGCTATACCCTATAGGGTCAGCCAAGATGGGCAGGTCATGGCAGAGAGGTCAGACAAATTGCGGTCCACTGGAGAAGGAACTGGCAACCCACTCCAGTATCTTTGGTTGTTCCTGTCCATAAAGTTTTCTTAGCAGAGACAAAACTATATGGCTTTGGAGGATGAGCCCCTCAGGTCAGAAGGTGCCTACCACATTACCGAGGAAGAGCAGAGGGCAAGTACAAGTAACACCAGATCTAATGAAGTGGTTGAGCCAAAGCTGAAAGGACACGAGCTGCGGATGCGTCTGAAGGGCACAGGAAAGTCTTCTGCTGCAAAGATCAATTCAGAATAGGAGCCTGGAATGTTAGACCTATGAACTAGGGCAAACAAGAATGAAATGACAAGGTTAAACATGGATATCCTGGGAATTGGTAAACTTAAATGGACTGGAATGGGACATTTCACATCAGACAACCACCAGATCTTCTACTGTGGTCAAGAATACCGCTGAAGAAATGGAGTAGCCATCCTAGTCAATCAAAGAGTGGCCAAAGCAGTGCTTGGTTACAACCCAATAAATGACAGAATGATTTCAATTTGAATTCAAGGCAAGCCATTTAATATCAGAGTGATCCAAGCCTATGCTCCTACCACGTATGGCGAAGAGGCTGATGATGTCATCATAGGATTGGAATGCTAAAGTAGAGAACCAAAGGACACCTGGAATAACTGGCAAATTTGGCCTTCCAGTACAAAATGAAGCAGGTTGGAGATTAGTAGAATTTTGCCAAGATAATTCTCTGGGTGTAGCAAACACCCTCTTCCAACAGCCTCCGAGACGACTCTACACATGGACATCACCAGATGGACAACATAGAAATCAGATTGACTATATACTTTGCAGCCAAAAATGGCGGAGCTCTATACATTCAGCACAAACAAGACCTGAAGCTGACTGCGGCTCAGACCATGAGCTTCTTATTGCAAAGTTGAAAATGAAACTGAAGAAAAGAGGGAAAACCATCAGACCAAGTAGATATAAATAATACCCCTGAATATGCAGTTGAAATAAAGAATAGATTTAAGGAACTAGACATGGAAGATAGAATGACTGAAAAACTTTGGACCTAAGTTTGCAACATTATCTAGGAAACAGTAACAAAGAATATCCCTAAAAGAAAGAAAAGTAAAAAGTCAAACTGGTTATCTGATGAGGCTTTGAAAGTAGCCCAGAAAAGAAGGAAAGTGAAAGGTGGTGGAGATAGGAAAATATTTGTCCAACTGAATGCAGAATTCCAGAGGATAGCAAGAAGAGACAAGGAGACATTCTATAATGAGTAATGTAAAGCAATTGAAGATGATAACCAAATAGGTAAGTCAAGAGAAAATTGGGAACCTAAAAGGCACCTTTCATGTCAAAGTGGAGGTGATAAAAGACAAAAATGGTAGGGACTTAACAGAAGAAGTTCAGATAAAGAAGAGGTGGCAGGAATACACTGAAGATCTTAACAGCAGCGATGACCTCAGTAATTTGTCCAATGAGTTGGAGCCAGACATCTTGGAGAGTGAAATGAGATGGGCTCTAGGATGTCTTGCTGATAATAAAGTTGCAGGAGGTGATGGAATGCTAATTGAACTATTCAAAATTTAACAGGATGATGCTGTGAAAGTGTTACTTGCCTTATGCCAACACATTTGGAAAACTCAACAATGGCCAATAGACAGGAAAAGGTCAGTCTACATCCCAATCCCCAAAAATGGCAGCGCCAAAGAGTGCTCCAATCATAGAACAATTGCACTCATTTTACATGACAGCAAGGTAAGGCCTAAAATTCTACAAGCTCGACTCCAATAATATATGGACCAGGAACAACCAGATGTGCAAGCCGAGTTCCGTAGAGGAAGAGGCACAAGAGATCAAATTGCCAATGTCTGCTGGATAATAGAGAAAGCAAAAGAATTCCAAAGAAAACATTTACTTCTGCTTCATAGACTATTCTAAAGCCTTTGTCTGTGTGGATCACAACAAAATGTGGCATGTCCTTAAAGAGATGGGAGTACCAGATCATCTCATCCTCCTCCTAAAGAAGCCACGGTCAGAACTGAACATGGGACAACAAAATCAAGATTGGAAATGGAGTGCGACAAGAATGTATATTGTCACCTTATTTATTCAACTTATATTCAGAATACATCATACGGCGGA
This sequence comes from Discoglossus pictus, assembly GCA_027410445.1. Lineage (NCBI taxonomy): Eukaryota > Metazoa > Chordata > Amphibia > Anura > Alytidae > Discoglossus > Discoglossus pictus. Next base: position 48,478,863 of record CM050166.1, read on the forward strand.
GTGGATGAATCCAAAGCCATAACCAATATTGCTGGAAGGAATATTAGCAACCTCAGATACAACGATGATACTACTCTGATGGCTGAAAGTGAGTGAGGAACTAAAGGACTCGATGAGGGTAAAAGAAGAGAGTGCAAAAGTTGGCCTGCTGCTCGACCTTAAAAAGAAGAAGATCATGGCAAACGGCAATCTCACTTCCTGGCAAATAGACGGGGAAGAAGTGGAGGCAGTGACAGATTTTATTTTCATTGGATCCAAGATCTCTGCAGATGGTGACTGTAGTCATGAAATTAAAAGACGTTTGCTTCTGGGGAGGAAAGCTGTGGCAAGCTTGGACAAGCTAGTAAAATGTAAAGATTTTAAACTATCAACAAAGGTCTACACAGTAGAACTATGGTATTCCCAGGAGTAACATACGCATATGATAGATGGACCATAAAGAAATCCGAGCTTCGTGGAATTGATGCCTTTGAATTGTGGTATTGGGGAAGACTGCTTAGAGTCCCTTGGACTGCAAGAAGATCCAATAAATCAATACTTCAGGAAATCAAGACAAACTGTTCACTAGAAGGTATGATCATGAGGCTGAAGCGCAAATATTTTGGCCTTATTATGAGACGCCAGAATTCTCTAGAAAAGACTCTGATGCTGGGAAAGATTGAAGGCACAAGAAGAAGGGGACGACAGAGGTGGAGATGGATAGATGAGGTCACTGAAGCAATGAACATGAACTTGATGGAGCTCAGAGGGGCAGTGACTGAGAGATGTACCTGGCGTACTGTGGTCCATAGAGTCACGGAGAGTCAGACGCGACTGAAGGAGTAAACAACAACAACAACAACAAAATGTAGATTGATTATATTTTGGTACTATTGTAGGCTTTCATAACTTAGGCACCTATGCTAATCCCTTGAAAAATATGTGCAAGTGCCCCCAACTACTAGGCCCCTAAAGCCACAAGCCCTGCAAGGGGGGCCCTTAAAGGATAACACCTTGCACATAAAATGTACCCCCATGGTGCAGGGGGTCCAGATCGTGACCCACGCGGCAGCTGGGGGTTCATTTTAGTTAGGGAGTCCAGATCGGGTCATTGGGGCTTAATATATATGTTTATTTTGGTAAAGTCAAAGTAGATTTAAAAAAAAAAAATGTATTACCCACTAGGGTGATCAGACATCTATTACATACATATATCCTTTTGTTATTAATATTTTTCCCTGGTGGTTAATGAATTGAAGTGATCACAGTGGTGCCTGTGCTATGATCATTTAACCAGGACTCCACCAGTGTGGACCAGCCCTCCCATTGCTCTCAGCTATTTTTTTCTTTTCTGACAGCCGGTCTTGACATCAGACCAACTCTCAGAAAGTAATTCCACTAAGCACCAGGGATCAATTACCACTGGAAACCAGGGAAATAGAAAATGCATTGATCTCTATTAGAGATATAAATTGTATAGGAAGGTTGGCAATAATGTATGTGATTGTGCTTAAAAATCTTAGGAATAGGAGCACAAGAGTACACACCAGGGGTTTTCATACAGAACGCATTAAGAAGTGGATATACCAGGACATGTAATTATAAGATGGGCACAGTATACCCTCCTCTCCTAGACACATGTATTTAGTAGGTTTATTACTTCTAAGATTTTACCCTCTGACCCTGTGACTGTGCATTCTCAATAAATACATGAATCTGTCCTGAAGCTGTAAGTTCTGTGGGTCACTCTCTTTGAATACTGTTCTACCTTATCCTAATAGTGGCAAATATTTATAGAGAGATAAAGATTATTTAGTTTTGGTCTTTCACATTTGGAAAACTCATGATAAATAATCTAATAGAATATGGCACAGCTATTTATTTATTTATTTAATACTTTTGCGTCAATTCTGCAGGTAGATAATATTGGAAGCAGTAATGCTCATGGTAACACATAATGACTGCAAGTTCACTTTAAAAGTAAAAAGCCTAATGTTTGAAAGTAATTGAAGCTAAGTCCATATGTCATAAATCCCTTGGAATTATTAGATGGGAGAGCTAACTAAATATACAACGGAACCCAGTGATTGGTTTGGAGCTTTGGAAACAACTGAAAAGAATATAATTTGTGTTTCCTTGAGAGAGATACATTTTAAGATCATTCAAAGATGGCACATGGTTCTGGTAATACTTAACAAAATAGCTCCAAACGAACACACAGGCGATTGCTGGAGAGGTTGCGACCAAGTTAGTACTCATGCCCATATGTGGTGGTATTGTTAAAAAATTCAGAAGCTTTGGATCACATGTATGAATCAGATTTAATCTTTTAGTTAAAAAAAATATACGATAACTCCAGAATGAATACTGTTTCCAATAGATATGTATTATAAAACTAGAGGAATAATGAACCATATCTTACTGGTAGCAAAATGGCTTATTGCATTGAACTGGAAACCCAACTTGGAAGGAGATAAGAAAAATAGAACCTTGAGTAAAAAGACTAGAACGAAATGGCTCTTGTGGGACCAATACATTTCTAATATGGTTTAACTTGGTGGGATGGTTTCTCTCTATATCCAGATCCATTTTTATGTACTGATTTTCTATGAACGTTTTTGTTTGTCTTATATGTATTTCTTTTTTTGTAATGCTGATTTTGTATGTTTGAAATAAAAAAAAAAGAATAAAAAATAAAATATAAAAGTAGAATCCTTATAGGGTGCTGAAATCTCAGGGAAACACAGTATAACATCATATAACATTCACATAAACAAAATATGTGACTGGATAACTCTCACAGCAAACAAGTAAAGATAGCAAATAAAGCAACACACAATCACAATAAAGAAAAATTGCATAGAACACTTTATTATTATTATTATTATTATTATTATTATTAAGGTTATTTACTTTATTATTTTTTTTCTATTTTGCACATTAATTTTTTTTTTTTAACCACCTATTCTAATATCACACTTCTGCAACTATTTTACCAATTCTACTCCTGAACCTATAAAACATGAGTTGGATGCATATTGAATGTGTTTTTCATGCCATACTATGCACTATGGCCATTCATACCTTCTTTACAATTCTGTGTTGTATAGATTTACTTTATTAAAATAAAAGAAGCACAAGCAGGGCCGGGTGACTTCAGTTTGGTTATATATAAAATATTTATCTTTTATTGACAAAGTAAAAATAGGTTTGTGACAGCAGAGGCATCAACATTTATTTTTTCTAATTAAACACTAGCTGTATGACTTTTTTCCTGATTACTTATGCTCTTAATTAAACCCAATTTTTTCAAACAATTTCTGTTTTTATTGTGCAGTGGCCCTTTAACTCTCATAATTTGTCAGTTTTTATTTATGATACAAGTGATCATGATATGTGTTTGCATAACATGTGCTCGCTGCCCTCCATAGAAACATATAAATAATATGGCCAAATTAATTAATTTGATAAACAAGTAATGTCTGTGTGTGTGTATGATTAGCTTGTTGTTAAAATGGCTGCTGTGGGGAAACGTCTGTAATTTGCACACATAGCAAGAGGGCTATATACAAGAACAGAAAAGGGAAAAATAGGTGCGTGCATAACTTACGTATTCACTCACAGGGACTCCTCCACTTCACTGCCTAGGGGCTTCAAAAAAGGTAGGTCCGGCACTGTAAATAGCACCCCTGTAAGGTGATACTTGGCTAATGAGTCTGATACTGTCCCATGTTTGTGCGTACTCTTGTGAAATCATTCTGCCATTATGAATTCAGTGAAAAATCATATACATATATAATTTAACTTAGGACCCATATGATACTAAACATTACAGAATTGTATTTCAATAAATAATGTAATACCATCAGATTACAAAAAAATAATTCGAAATATACAGCACTGTAATTTAAATTAAAGCAAGGTAACAGAAAATGTTTCCTAAATGTTGTAAGCGTTAAAGGTCCATTGTAGGCTAAAATGCTTTATGATACATTTAGAAGATCATGTTTTTGGCATTATTTTCTCCATTTCTGTCCTGATTTAAGAAAGATGAGATCTCTTGAAGAAAATTAGAGACGTCAAATAACTTTTCATGCTAAAATGGGTGTGGTCAAAATCAAATATGGCAGGGATCTAACAAAAACAGAAGAAAATAAGAAGAGGTGGCAAGATTATACAGGAAGAACCCTAATATCATTCATACCTATAACAGTTTGTTCACTGATATAGTGACAGAAATCTTGTAGAGCAAAGTTCAGAGGGTGCTAAGAAGCATGACTAATAGCAAGGTTGCAGGAGGTGAAGCTATCCCAAAGGAATAGTATAAAACCTTGCAAGATGATGCTGTCAATGTGCTGCACGAAATTTGTCAGAAAATTGGTAAAATACAGCAATGACCATTGGATTGGAAAATCTCTATTTATTACAATTCTAAAAAAGGGAAATTCTAAAGAGTGCTCAAATTATGAAAACAGTTGCACTCATTTGTGCTCCAGCAAGGTAATGCTCAAGATCCCACAAACTAGCAATTTATTGAACAAGAAATTCCAGATGTACAAGCTGGATTCGGTAGTTGGAGTCAGACGCAGCAGAGATCAAATTGCCAACATCCGCTGGATAATGGAGAAAGCAAGGGAGTTCCAGAAAAACATTTACTTTTTTTTTTTACTTCATTGACTACTCTAAAGTCATGGACTGTGTAGACCATAACAAACTGTGGCAAGTTCTTATAGAAACAGAGATCCCGGATTAAACAAGGACTAAGAAGCAACAGTTGGAACAGAGTATGGAACCACTGGTTCAGGATTTGGATCAGAGTACGACAAGGATGCATCATGCAAAATGCTGGACTTAGAGGAGTCAAAAGCGGGGGGAAAAAGCAATGAGAAATATCAAAAACCCAGATACTCTAATGGCTGAAAGTGAGAAGATAGGGGCATCATGAAGGTCAAAAAAGATGGCAAATTGATGGATACATGGGGAGATGTTGGCGGCAGCGAAATATTTTATTTTCACTGGTGCATAGATAGATGCAAATGGTAAAATATGTTTGCTTCTTGGAAGGAAATCTATGCTAAAACTGGATGAGATATTAAAGAGCAAAGATATCACATTGTCTGAGTGATAACATACTGCTGTGAGAGCTGGACCATAAGGAAGGCTCAGCACCGGAGCATAGTTGCTTTTGAATTGTGGTGTTGGAGGAACATTTAAAAGATTCCTGGACTGCAAGAAGATCAAACCAATCCATACTCAAGGAAATAAAACCACACTTCTCACTAAAAGGATCAATAGTAAGGCTAAAACTCAAATACTTTGGCTACATATTAAGAAGACATGATTCACTATAGAAGACTATGTTGCTAGGAAAAATGTAAGGCGAAAGGAAGAGATCATGGCAGTAGAGAAGATGGAAGCAACAAACATGAACTTACAATCACTTATGGATGTAGCTACTGACAGACAGAATGGGCATGCGGAGGTCTACAAGGTCATGAAGAGTTGGACGTGACTGAACAACAATTGTTGGGAAGGAAGGCATGCAAATCTCTGGACTGCATAATATTGTGCTTTTAACCCCAGTTTTTTGCATGGAAATCTAAGAAAACACAAACACTTTCACTCTTGTTTCTTAGCATTCACTGATAAAGCTAAGGTGGATAAAAGACACATTTTTTATCTTTTTTTGTGTTTTAGAGTTTTCCTAAATTGTTTATTATATATTACTCACCTCCAAAAAAACTTTTCTAATGAATAAAACATGTTCTTTTAAATGAAAGGAAGAAATATGTGACTATAGTAGCTCTATTAGGCACCTGTAACATAATCTACTAAATAAAGTATCTCAATGATTACTACTGCTTAAATAATTCTGTTATACTGAAAACAGATCAGGCCATTTATTGCAGAACTATAGACTGGAAAAAAAAGTTCCAATGTTCTATTGAGTGTAATGATTGGCCCTTCTATACTGTTATAACTGTCTGCATATGTGTACTTGTATATAAAGTTCATTGGTAACCTCACACAAACTGAACAGGTCTTTCTGGTATTCTTGGAACATACAAGTGTAAGTAACGAGAAGCTACTGCGTATTTGCCAACAAGTCAGGCTTAATTAGCTTTCTTTCCATTCCTCCACTGGCTAAACTAAGAGTTCCACACAAACTGCAGTGAAAAGCAAGCTTAGCTGCCATGATAAACATGGTGCACGCCAAGTGGAAACTATACATTGACAAAAATAATTTCCACTATTCAGAAAGATATATTCGAACTCCTAAACTCAATACCTAAAATGTATGATTGTGTTTATTTCAGGAAACCAATTTAGATGCTGCCACAGCACAGAATGTTTAAATTATTTATACCGAAGCTTCCTATGCTCCAAATGTCCTAAATATAAGGGATTGCATTTCCAACTGTATAACTGATATACTTATACAGCACCAAAAAATAGCAGTTACAGATACAGAACAGATTGCATTAGGGTTTGTTGTTCAAGTGTCTATTGTGAAATCTGATTGGAGCACTAGAGGCCTGGTCTAATTAAATTAAATTACTGAGACTCACACTGGCATAGCTCTCAAAGAGACAAAAGCCATATTTATAAGCTCTCAAGAAGAGCTATTGTAACTTTCAATCTTCATGTAATCGAATATTGTACTCCATCCATGACATTAAATAATTAGCTTTGATATACCACTACTCTGCTTTCCAAGGGCCTCATTCAATTGCGATTTGGCCAATTGAATAGGGCTCTATATAAGCACAGAGTATATTTTGTTTACAGAAGTTGATCGTTAGTGAAGACCTTACTTTTGGATAGAAGTTCACTAACTAAGAAATGCTGTGAAAAAAATATTATCTGTGCATATATAGAGCCCTATTCAATTGGCCAAATTGCAATTGAATGAGTCCCCAAGACATTTGTTGGACTGGTCACAAAGTGATAAGTAGTCATATTTTACCTTGCCCCATCTAAGACTTGATAGTTTTGTTATTTTCTAAAAAAAAAATCAAATATGTGTTTTACTCCAATATATATTTGTTTTTTCTGTTTTTTTACATATCTCTACTGCAGCATATAAGTAAATGAAGCAACTTTTCTTTCAGCAAGAACACAGTACTCAACGTACAAACTAAGTTTATATATTAAATGATGACATAACAACAACATCACTTATCAAATAGTTTATTTGAAGATTAAGAAGTTTCAGGTTGGATATATACCGTATATACTCGAGTATAAGCCGAGGCACCCATTTTACCACTAAATACTGGGTAAAATGAGTGACTCGAGTATAAGCCGAGGATCGGAAATGTGCTGCCCCCTGTGTCCCTCTTGTGCACTCGGTGTCCCCCTCTCTCTCCGTGTCTCTTCTCCCCTCTCCCTTCCCTGTGTCTCTTCTCCCCTCTCCCTTCCCTGTGTCTCTTCTCCCCTCTCCCTTCCCTGTGTCTCTTCCAACCTCTTCCTTATCACCCTCCTCAACCCCACTCCTCAACCTCCCTCCTCATCCTCAACCCCCCTCCTCAACCTCATCCTCCCTCCTCATCCTCAACCTCCCTCCTCATCCTCAACCTCTCTCCTCAACCCCCCTCCTCCTCCTCATCCTCAACCTCCCTCCTCATCCTCAACCTCCATCCTCAACCCCATCCTTAACCTCCCTCCTCAACCCCCTCCTCCTCATCCTCAACCCTTCTCAACCTCAATCCCCCCTCAACCCCAACCACCCTCCTCAACCTCCCTCCTCAACCCCCCATCCTCATCCTCTCTCCTCAACCCACTTCCTCAACCCCTCCTGCTCATCCTCAACCTCCCTCCTCATCCTCAACCTCCCTCCTCAACCCCCCTCCTCATCCTCAACCTCCCTCCTCATCCTCAACCCCTCCTCAATGCCCCCATCCTCAACCCCCCATCCTCATCCTCAACCCCCATCCTCAACCTCCCTCCTCAACCTCAACCCCCCTTAACCCCCCTGCTCAACCTCAACCCCCCTCAACCCCAACCCACCTCCTCAACCTCAATCCCCCTCAACCTCCCCCTCAAACTAAACCCCCCTCAACCCCCCTCCTCCACCTAAACCCCCCTAAATACCTCCCCCCCTCTCCCCTCATTTACCTGCTTGTGCTCCGGCCTCCGCTCCTTGACCCGGCACGCATGTGACGTCACATGCGGCCCGCGTCATTAGCATATACCAGGTGCCCGGTATATGCTAATGACGCAGCGCACATGTGACGTCACATGCGCGCCGGCGCCGCGTCACACAGCATGCCACTTATTAGCAGTATTAGCCACAGTTAGTGTGATGCTCCTCCCTGCAGGCGTGGTGCAAAAATCCATTTAGTGTTGCATCAAATTCTGAGAGTTAACATTGAAATTAACACCCGATACCTTCCCCCTCACAGGCTCAGAAGCTTTCAGGTTGCATCAATAGATGCAATCCAGCTCTAAAGAAATGTAATTGTCCCTCTCAACACCACAACTTATCACTGATGAATCACAAATTACACAAGGGTCCTTCAGAGGCATCATACCTGTATGACGTTTTTTCCTGCTCTTAGTCAGACTTCAAGTTTTCAAACATATATATTTTTTACAGATATCAATTAATATACAATTATTCCTTAATGTGGCGTTCCATCTTCTTTTCAGGCCAGATCCTGTCTATTTTTTTACAAGAGTTTGTTCTTCAACTTGAGTTTTCCATTAAACAAAAGGAACATTTCATTTACTGAGAGAGAATTGCATGTGCATTCAAAGTTTCCTCCCATCTCAGGAAGTAGCTCACCAGAAACCAAAATGGTAGATTTGATAGCAGCATAAGTATAATAAATTAGAGGCACTATTTTAATTTCTAAAACACCATTGCCTAAGTTTAGTTGTATCTCTTTAAAATAATAGATTTAAAATACAGGACTACAGTGGCCCTTAAAGTGCTTAAAAGGATTGCTTCTTATACTTCTCTGAAAGCTTAAAAAATGTGACTTTATATGCCCATTGGCTTCCTTTAAATATTAAATCTTTGCAAAGTAATTTCAGGGCTTGTCTTATCATATGGGCAGAGTAAAAATGACTTTAGACTGTCAGGAAGTTTCTCCTATATAATGGAAACTTATATATAAACTCATTTGAGACTTACCCCGATTTAAACATAGAGAAATGAAAGGAACATTGAAAGTAGTTCTCTTTTTGGTCTTTTATACTGGTTATCTTTAATCGAAAAAAATGGCCACTGCAGTGACAATTTTCTATATAGTTCTTTAAATGAATACATTTTATAAACTAAAAAAGGTAATTAAACATAGTAACATTGCAACTGAGGTTGAAAAAAAGACTTTGAATCCATCAAATTCAACCTTTTAGATCTTCTCTGACCCTTGTAGTTAGTGAATTGTTAATTTTTTTTTTATATGCAATTAATTTTTAATACAGGGCTATATTTTCATTCCCCTTCTGGATCGCTACCTGGTGAAGGGGCTTGTGTACCTCAATGAAGCTGTGAGCTATACCAAGTAGGGTCACCCAAGATGGGCAGATCATAGCAGAGAAGTCAAATTGCAGTCCACTAGAGAAGGAACTGGCAACCCACTCCAGTATCTTTGCCAAGAGAAACGTATGGATAAGCACAACCATGAACCACAGACAGATGTGCCTAGAGTGCTGAGGTCTGTGTGAGCCGGACACAACTGAAGAACTGAACAACAACAACATTTTCATTGCTATACTGCTTTTTGCAGCTTGGCTTCAGGAGCTTTCCATTAGTTCTAATGAAACACAGGAAGTTTTAGCGGCCGCATTTCCATTGTCCAGATAGAAGCTCTTCTACTTCAAGTAAATCAGTTGAAACTAATAGGGGCCTCCACTGCAACATAGTTTGTTTACATTTATATATAAATTGTATCCAAAGCACAAAATGTACAATTGTAGTAAAACAAATTGAAGGCTGCATTTTACTAAAACATTGCCTATTTTTCACGAGTTGATCCTTACAAATGCAAGTTTTAAATATAGGACTTTAATATTGTTACTTTCCTGCACTCACTTAGCAATTTAACTCGATTCTGTGTCACCCAATACCCATTTCTCCTATTGGACACCAGATGATGATGTCATCACCAGGCAGCTGTGCAACACATGGATGCACCTAAGCAGGAGTTTGTGGCTGGAAAGATGTCAGACTGATTAAAGCTTAGGTAATCTCAAAGATGACAGACTAAGGTTTCTTTATAGCCAACACTGCTTTTCCTCTACTCCAAAGAAAATAAACCTCAGTCTGAAAACTGCTACAGTATCAACACTGCAAAAAAAGATCTTCTGCTTTCTGTGTCTGGAGAAAGTTCATGTAAGTTATACTCAAAGTGGATGTAAGGAAAAACAGAAACATGATATTTATCAAACTAATCAGTTACTTAAAGGGACTGTGTCAACCCAAAATTATGTTTTTGTTTTAAAAAGGGACAAAGCAGGATGATTTTTCTTTTTTCAAATAAAGGGTTGGGGGCTTGCCAGCCAATGAGATCTACAGATTTAAAGGATCATTTACCTCACTGTAAGTACTCTTCATGGTGTGAAAGAGTGCAAGATTGTATGTTAAAATGAAATCTTACACTAATAAGAGAAAGCCTCTGTTTACATACAAAGTGTATCCTGCCTACTGGCTGTTGCAAGAGTAATAACAGATGGCTGAGGAGCAAGCAGAGATTGATAGCAGTTTTCCCTGGACTCAGGATTGCACTGACCAGTTAACCCATAACTGACCTGATTAGGTGAGTCAGCATCTTTAGATCTCAACACTGACAGCACCAGAGCTCTGACCTGTATTGTTCAAATTCCAGAGAGGCAAAAGAGCAGAAACCTGAATGTTCTGCAATAAGAAATTACAAATTTACAATGTCTGTTCCCTTCAAACTAGAAACGCAAGCAGTAGCAGTCTTACTTGAATGGAAATTATTTGGCTGGTCAGACTTGGATGTAATGCACACATCCCTGCAACCTGATTGGTTGCAGTAATGCAAAAGCAAGTGGGCAGTCTATTACATATGTAGACACAGATATTATTCGATTTGATTTCTCTGTGAAAAAGGCACGTATTTCAAGAATTCGGGAAGTAGTGTGGCCCTTTAAGGATGCTCTCTGCAGTTTCAGTTAGCTTCAATGATTTTTGAACAGGGTTTCCTTAATATTTTTCCATTAAAATTTTTTTTTAATAAAGTTTAAAACATGGTCTTTAAAATAAATAAAAAAGACTGGGTTCCCTGTCCCTTTCATTTATTCTTAAACAGAATCTTCTATCATTAATAATTTCTTAGATATTCAGCATACTTTGTGCTGTATAATTTGTTACACAAATGAGAGGATCAAAAACACTAATTACCTGATTCTTTTTGCTAATTAGAATTACAGTCTGTTTGTCTGTGTCCGCGGTGGCATAAGGCGACGCTGCCACTGTTATGATCAGTTGGATGATTACAATTAGCATTTTGAGTAGCACATTAGCATATAGGAGCCGTTCAAAGAATACTGAATATCTCCGGAATTAATAACTATAGAGAAAAATGGCTAGTATAATGGTTTATGTCTCTTTAAAATGAAATCAACTTGTTGGGGTCACAGTGTTCTTTTACATCTGCGCTATCCATGAAGTCTCTATCCCTCATGTAAGGAAAGCAGCAAGCTAACTAAAAGGACTGTAATGAGGCCAAACATGAAAACTGCCTCAAGTTACATCATTAGAATGCATTATTATGAAAATAAAGTTTTGAGGTGTATATGTATTTATTATTATGTATACATTTAATGCTTTGCTCTAACCACCTATAATTTTCCTTTAAATCTAATAAAATATCTCTTTTCGTAAAAGCATTAAACGTACCTTGGTACTCAACCTTAATCTGTTCTGGACGGCAGGTAGAGCACCAAACAAGAATTTCCCATTGGGATCAAGGTCAATTGAAATAATTTGTTCCGGACCCCAAAAATTTTAGATTTTTGTTTGAACTGATGGTGTTGTTTTTTGATACAAAAAAAACTTAAAACTAAACCGATCTAAATACAAAACAATAATTAGATCAAATAAAATAGAATTTAACTTCACTTTAATAGGATGGATTTTAGTGTAGGGCATACCCAAAGTAATACGGATGAGAAACGGCTCTAGAAGCCAATAGTAATGGACAACATCAGGATTATTATTATAATGAGCAAATCCAAGTGCCGTAACTGTAACACATATAAATATATTATCTTTGAATTATTTTTATTTTACACCCTTAAATAGATGTGACAATTGTAATAATAGCTTAAATATATAAAAACAGGTGCATTTAGTGTTAATAATGAGTATATACATTTTTGCATGCATTCATAATCCAGGAAACTTAGATATGCCTTTAATGGTATATAGAACTTTCACAAATTAGGAATGCATGCAGCAGAATCAGTAGTGAATGAAAACATTTTTTTCTATGGAAAAAAAATCCCAAAATGAACATTAATAAACTTACCCAAAACTCTGCACATTTCTTCAGTTATCTGGCAGTTGATTTTCAGAATACCCCTGAAAATCCAAGCGAAATTATCATAAAATTCATAATTCGACTATCTGCAGCAATGCGTCATGGGATGTGTTACCCACCACAAGAAAGCGGCTCAGGCAGTGCTGCTCTGGATTTCTGCACTGTGCTGCTGGTGGCTTGAAGGTTTGTATAGGGTGTAAAAAACATACTTGAATGCAGTGTTTCCATTGGTTAGTACTGGGTACCTATGTAGGCACATCTGTGGGTGTGGAAAATTTTTTTTTTAATAAAATAAATCTGTATGTGTATAGAATGACTCAATGTAATGCGTGTTTCTGATATAAACAGCATGTGTTAGATTAGAAAAAGGGAAAACCAGGGAAACTGCAAATATCTTTAAGATCCATCACACAAGTGATCAGCAAACTCCTAAAAGGACTGCCCAAAGTCTAGGATCTCAGTATATCTCTGCTTGTTTATTCTTGACATCTCTGACTGCGCCCAGGTGAGATATTTTGCTCCATTTTATGTAGAGAGATCCGAAATACCTGCTCTGTTGGCCACCCTTATAGGATCCAGTTAGCCCACCACTATTTTAGAAACTGTCAGTGTCTAATTTCACAAAATCAGGACTAATTTGACGCAGAAAGAAATCCACTAAGGCTGAGACGCAATGTGTATCTCTTGTATTTTTCCTTTTGTACTCTAGATGGCGCACATCTATACAACATTATCCACGCCAAAAATGTATAGACTTGTCACTGTTTTAATGTTAAAAACTAGTAAATATCCTTGTCCTCATATATATTTATTTATACACTTCCTAAAGTACAAGAATACAAATAATTAAATAAAAATGATACACAAGATAAATGTACACACATCGTTATTTGTTAAAGGACTGAAAAAGCTTTAATTTATTTCACATTTACTCCTCATGTTAGTTCTACCCTATTCTTGCACTTTGTCAAAATGCTGTGTATAATATTAATAAATGACAGTGCAAGTTGTATCTAGAATATTAAACGCCATTTCAGCCCAATTATATAATTTTATGAATTATTATGATTTTTTAAATTTTGCTCACTCGTCTAATGCACACAATGTCACTTTAAGTCGACTGATCTCCATATTGCATCTTCTAATGCAAACACAGCCAGCAGTTTCCTATCAGTCCATATGATTATATGGTGTAGTCTTTACTGCAGGGACCAGCACCATATGATGCTGTGATTGCATTAGAAGGTACTGCCCATGTCCAATAGAAGTAAAGTAGATAATACATTTTGATTAAAGTAGATAAGTCTCATTGAGATATTTGTGATGGTTTGGATTGATGGTACTATGGAAGATTAATAACTGTCATACACTATATACAAAATATATATTTTTAAGAATTACACTTTAAAACAGCCATAAAGCTTTATAAATGTCAAAAAGAAAACTAATATTGAGTCTATTGACTTTTAGGGTTCCCCGGTGGTCCAGTGGTTAGGATTTGGTGCTTTCACCTCTGCGGCCTGGGTTCGATTCCAGACAGGGAACCAAGAGGCCACGCCACCCTGAAGCCATGCAGAGTTGGGCCTGGTTAGTACTGGGATGGGAGACCACCTATGAATACCAGGAGCTGTATGCTGTGGCCCACTGCAAAAGGAACTGGCAACCCACTCCAGTATCTCTGTCCCCAATACCAAGCAGATCGGCATGGTGTGTTATGGTCCATGAGGTCACATAAAGTCGGACACGACTGAAAGACAAACACACACAAATCACAGCTGCAATCCCTAAAAATTAAAGCTAAGTTTTCTAATTAGACGTTGAGCATTATTATAATTTCTAAAAAACTAACTTCTCAGCCTACAGGAAAGCGAATTCAAGCCCTCCACACCCTAAAAGGTTAAAATGGAGATGGACCTGGCTCTGGCTGGGAGGTAGATTAATACATGTCAAATAGAGACCAACTTGTATCTAGACACTGCTTGTAACTTGCTGGAGACCTGCATCTTAGGCAACAAACAGCGTATCAGATCTGTATGAATGAAGAGCACTGTCTAGTCACAAGCTCATATCTATGTACACACACTGTTGTGAAAACAGTTTGGACCTGCCTCACAGCCAGAGCTCTACACTCACTGATGGATTGTCATATGGGTAAAAACAAGCTCGGGGCTCAAAAGTGAATTTTTAACAATTAGTCATAATTAATATTGTTTTTTAAAATCATTAAATCTCTTCTTTGCCTACCCCTCTGGCGTACAATCCTAGGCCCCATCCTCTACTCCATCTATAAATCCTCCCTTGTTACTCTAATAAAATCTTTTCAGTATCATTTATATGCTGATGACACTGAAATGTACCTCTCAGCACCAGATCTATCCCCTCTTTCCTAGCATGGGGTGCCAACTGCCTCTCTGACATATCCTCCTGGATGTCCGCCGGTCAACTCAAACTCAACATGTCAAAGACTGAGCTCCTTATCTTCCCACCCCTATTACATCTTCATCTCCTCAAATATTTCACAGGGTTACATTGAAATCACAACCTGTCTGGGGAACACCGAGGAGGGGTTTGGGAACCACTGCTTGAGACTGTAAGTTTGTGAGTTTTCAGTCTTGTAAGATGCTCTAGGGAAAGCACAGTGTACGTTAGGTTGTAACCTCAAAGACAGGACTCAACGCCCTTTTCAAGTTGTTAAATCTGTTTCCTCCTTGTACTTAAAGGTATATTCAAGTAAGCTGGATTATGAATAAATCTGAGGAGAATTAGTAGTGTATGAAAACATGTGTTATATAGAAAAGTTCAGTTTACTTACAAAGTTATTTGCACAAGTCAAATCTAGCTGTTCACACCCACAGGACGCTTACATAAGCCGGGTACACACAGGAAATACAGCAGGGTACATATTTTGACCTTTCTGGTACAGAGCACTGGAAGTAACTGTTGCAGTTCTTGTACAGAGCACACCAGAAACCACTGAGGTGAAGAATGATACAATCTATTAGCCTGATTCTGAATTTGAATGTTATGCTAATTCATGTGGCATTTTCTAGGGATGTACACAATCACACGCAAATTCAAAAAAACATAGGACATTTTGCTAACTTCAAGGTAAGCTAATTAATGTTTATTTTGAGATATTTTCATGCAAAAAAAAAAATACACTACTAATTCTCCTCTATCAAATGCATTCATAATCCAGCTCATTTAAATATCCCTTTAACTGCAGAATATGTTGGAGCGTTACAAATAAAGGATTATAATAATAATAAACAATGAACGTTTTAATTGTTGATGGCTAATAAAACATTAACCTACTTTTAGGCAGGTTCTTTAATTTGAATGGATACATTTATTAAAATGGCTCTAGATTTGAAAAAAAAAAAAAAAATTAAATAGGCAGCCCACAAATTCTTAATGTGTTCCCAAGTACACGCTTTAAAAACAAAGTTTAAGACAAAAAAAAAAAAGGCAGTACAATAGTAAAAAAAAAAAAGAAAAAGAAAAGAAAAGAAAAAAAAAAGACAGTATGTGGAAAAAAATACAGGTCTAGGTCCAGATGTAACAGCAAAAACCCAAAGTGGCCTGGAACTACTTCAATTTCTATTTTACCATCAGGCGCCATCTGCTAAAGCATTTGGTAACTTGCAGCAAGTACGTTCTACCTAAGGTGTAAAGGTATGTTTAATAGGCTTCAAAGGGAAAATAAACCGTGGTATTTCTCATCCACTTTAGCGCACTTTACTGCAATCCTAGGATTTCCTCTCCAATCGTATGGCATCAAATGGGATATTAAAATTGTCTCTTGCCGTTTCAATGAAACAGTGGAAAGGGCAGACACATTTTGAAATCTGATACATTGCCCTGAGCCTTCGGGGCAATATATAGTTTAAAATAATACCCATTTAAAAAAAAAAAAAAAGACTATTTAAAGGATAGCTCCTGAGGGGCAAACAAATAAAAACTCCTTGGAAAGGCAGATGTGCTAAGGTGGAGAGAGCGAGGGTTTTGGTTTAGTCTGAGATTTTTATGATTGTTTTATACACGAGGACACATTAAATGCTCTTGCGCAGGGGTAAAGTTTAATGCTGATCCAATAAAAGAATCAGTGTATTTAAAATACAAAGAAGTTCCTGGCACTGGTAAAGCGGTTACAATAATATATATATTTTTGCATTGTTCCCGACTCTCCGTGACCTCATGCACTGTAACACACCACGCACATCTTTATGTCTATGGTCATGCGGATTCACTTGGTATTCATGGCAGAGATACTGGAGTGGGTTGCCAGTTCCTTCTCCAGTAACTGGAATCAAACCCATGTTGCAGTGGTGAAAGCACCGAATCCTAACTACTGGACCACCAGGGAACCTTAGTATGATAACATAAATTATATTAAACCAGAAAAGGTAGGGTTTTAAGGCCCTTTTCACGTTAAATCCATTTTTTCACCATTAACATAAAAAATACACGGAAAAAAAAAATCACTTGGTATTCATGGCAGAGATACTGGAGTGGGTTGCCAGTTCCTTCTCCAGTAAATAAAAGCTTGAGCCAGAAAATATAATTCACACACACACACAGCGTACCTCATTAATGGCTAACTCTGTACCCCTTCCCACCTCCATGAGCACTACTGAAAGGAAGTGAATGATTTTAACGGAGAACATTATTCAAATCTTATTAAGACTGCATAAAGGTATATAGAAGTTGCATGGATTGTAAATGCATCTCACAGGGGAATCAGTAGTGTATGCAAACATTTTTTGCATGAAAAAAAAAAACCTCAAGCTAAACATTAATAAACTTACCCTAGAGTGCATATTTCTTCAGTTTTATGGCAGTAAAATGGCCTTTAATACTCTAGATGCAACTTGCACGGTCAATTATTATTATTATATTTAATTTGATAGATTCCATCGGCCTGGTGGTACAATAAACATTGGATACACATTTGCATAGATCAGAAGGCAGACAAGACAGTATATTTGTACATAAACATGAAGTGACGAGGGTCTGCTCTCGGTGCTCCTACAATCTAAGGTGTTAAGACTTGTACAGTGCCCATAAATGAAATAGTACATTTTCCATGATACACTATTGGGGAACAATTTGTCAGCCTCGGTCTTGACTCAAGAGGTCGATTATCAGATTGCAAGCTCTTTGCGACAGGGACTAGTGGTCTTTATGTTAAATCCACTTATGTCAAATAATTGTTTTGTACTTTGTCTCTGTAAAACTTTGTGCTATACAGATAAAAAAAAAAAATATATATATATATATATATATATATATATATATATATATATATATATATATACACTGTATTTACGCAAATCTAGTGTGCCATTGAGCCTAATGGGCACTCCAAATTTGGAACCCATGAATTAAAACTGTTTTTGCTGGCGAATGTAATGCATATTTGTCATTTGTACAAGTACCGAACAGTGTGCCAGTGCTCTCTGGGTGCCAAGCTCTGTGTGACAGTGTGCTCAGTCTCTGCAGGAAGTGCACAGCATTCTTAATGCCAGTCTTTGAGGAGCACACTTCCTCTGGCGTTGATGACGAGGCGCCCCGCCACCATCTGCTCATCTGAGAGCTTCAGTCACCCACTCTAGGGAGCCGGGAAGCGAGAGACGGTGGTGTTGCAGTGTGTACCGGTGTGTCCTCGCCTGTGCTTTCCTTTTTGCTATTACCGGTAATGCAATGTTATAGATGGCGCACTAGATTCGATATTTTAACCCACAAAAAAGAGGTTAAAACATTGAATCTAGTCTGCCATCGATTCTAATGAGCACTCCAAATTTGGGACCTGGTTTTTCATGAAAAAGGTGCGCACTAGATTCAAGTAAATACGGTGTGTAATTATATATACATACAGTGGATATAAAAAGTCTACACACCCCTGTTAAAATGGCAGGTTTCTGTGCTGTAAAAAAAAATGAGACAAAGATAAATCATTTCAGAACTTTTTCCACCTTTAATGTGACCTATAAACTATACAACTCAATTGAAAAACAAACTGAAATCTTTTAGGTAGAGGGAAGAAAAAATATAAAAATAAAATAATATGGTTGCATAAGTATGCACACTCTTAAACTAATACTTTGTTGAAGCACCTTTTGATTTTATTACAGCACTCAGTCTTTTTGGGTATGAGTCTATCAGCATGGCACATTTTGACTTGGCAAGATTTGCCCACTCTTCTTTGCAAAAACACTCCAAATCTGTCAGATTGCGAGGGCATCTCCTGTGCACAGCTCTCTTCAGATCACCCCACAGATTTTCAATCGGATGCAGGTCTGGGCTCTGGCTGGGCCATTCCAAAACTTTAATCTTCTTCTGGTGAAGCCATTCCTTTGTTGATTTGGATGTATGCTTTGGGTCGTTGTCATGCTGAAAAATGAAGTTCCTCTTCATGTTCATCTTTCTAGCAGAAGCCTGAAGGTTTTGTGCCAATATTGACTGGTATTTGGAACTGTTCATAATTCCCTCTATCTTAACTAAGGCCCCAGTTCCAGCTGAAGAAAAACAGCCCCAAAGCATAATGCTGCCACCACCATGCTTCACTGTGGGTATGGTGTTCTTTTGGTGATGTGCAGTGTTGTTTTTGCGCCAAACATATCTTTTGGAATTATGGCCAATAAGTTCAACCTTGGTTTCAATCAGACCATAGCACCTTTTCCCACATGCTTTTGGGAAACTTCAGATGTGGTTTTGCAAAATGTAGCATGGCTTGGATGTTTTTCTTCGTAAGAAAAGGCTTTCGTCTTGCCACTCTACCCCATAGCCCAGACACATGAAGAATACGGGAGATTGTTGTCACATGTACCACACAGCCAGTACTTGCCAGATATTCCTGCAGCTCCTTTAATGTTGCTGTAGGCCTCTTGGTAGCCTCCCAGACCAGTTTTCTTCTCGTCTTTTTATCAATTTTGGAGGGAGCTCCAGTTCTTGGTAATGTCACTGTTGTGCCATATTTTCTCCACTTGATGATGACTGTCTTCACTGTGTTCCATGGTATATCTAATACTTTGGAAATTCTTTTGTACCCTTCTCCTGACTGATACATTTTAACAATGAGATCCCTCTGATGCTTTGGAAGCTCTCTGTGGACCATGGCTTTTGCTGTGGGATGCGACTAAGAAAATTTCAGGAAAGACCAAGTAGAGCAGCTGAACTTTATTTGGGGTTAATCAGAGGCACTTTAAATGATGGCAGGTGTATGCGGACTCCTATTTAACACAATTTGGAATGTGATTGCTTAATTCTGAACACAGCTACATCCCCAGTTATAAGAGGGTGTGCAGACTTATGCAACCACATTATTTTTATTTATTTTTTTTCTTCCCTCCACCTAAACGATTTCAGTTTGTTTTTCAATTGAGTTGTACAGTTTATATGTCACATTAAAGGTGGAAAAAGTCCTGAAATGATTTATCTTTGTCTCATTTTTTTTACAACACAGAAACCTGACATTTTAACAGGGGTGTGTAGACTTTATATATCCACTGTACATACACGTTAATAAATAGTACATTTGTGTTTACATTTGAATGTCTAAAACAAGTTAAAAAAATTGTTTCATGCCCAGAATTCCGAGAAATAGTTATTACACGGCATTCTGGGAACCAGAGTAGGAACATGCAAATGTGCCCACAAAGGCTTTGCTCTGGCAATCCATAACCATTTCCAACATGGCTTCCCTTAAGCATATACCCACTGTATCACACATCTTTGAGCAAAGCTAGGATTGGATTATACACAAACTAGGAATCCCACCAACGTACAGCTGTTTCAAGGCTACTGCCTCTCACCAGCGTGGGGCCGGTTCCTAGCGTGTGCAGTTCTTTGAGGAGTTAAACATATACATATTGAAAGTCCACTATACCGTTCAAGAAAATCTTAATATTGACAAACTCTGCTAGTGTATGGAGACTCAGATTGAGCACCTCTAATTTCATTGATGTGTATGCAAATAACCTTTAGGAGTTTTTTCTCACCCTAAGGATAATAGGGGGAACCAGACGTGGGCTCCTTGCTCCCTGTGCCTTAGGGAGTAAAGCTGTACCTCACTGACGAGGCCCACAGAGGCCAAAACGCATCTGCGGTTCCTCCTGTTCAGGGTATAATTGCCTGGTATTTCTTGGCTGGGTCACTCTTTTGAGTGGGGCCACACTGATATACTACATAATTCTACCTGTAAAGGGCACACGCGAGATAAAATAAATTGCTCTCTGAGTAGGTAACCAGACCTATAGGACAAACCTACTTCAGGTATTGTCCGTTCTCAGACTGAGCACCTCTAATTTGGTTGTAATGTAAAGAGACTGACAGAACGTAATCCTTTCTGTACAGTATATGAGGATTTGCAGAGTAACTCTCATACCCCATAGGCCCTTATCTTTTGTAGATGTGAGCAGTGTTTGTTTTGCTTACAACCTCTTTTGATGCTATGTCAGACTCTGGCGCTCCAGGTCACCCGGCCTGTGCCCTGATATAAGGGAAGAGCATACCCCTCATGCACAGCCTGCAACAAATTCTTTAATGCATATGGAAGGATACACAGTTTAAATATTATAATAAATTACCGGTTTGTTTCTGTATCTAAATATCATTTTATTAACAAGTGCTTAAAAGCTCTGTTTTTACTCACTGAAACCTTCCAAATAGTCCCAACAAAGTTCCCATGAGCTCAGGAACACAGTATTTCTATTGCTACTAGCCACTTACAGACCGTTTATCAACAGCATGTTTTGAAATACTGCTGAGATGTGGTTGGTTAGTACTACTACAGAGACACTGTATTTAGTAGTTACAGGGGGCAGACCTTTGTTGGGACTATTTGAAAAAGATTTGTGGAGTAAAAACAGAGCTTTTAACAGGTATAACATCCAATTGGCCTAAAGGATAATTGTATAACGTATTTTAGTAGTAAAAAACAAACAAACAAAAAAAAACCACATAAGGTCCTTTCCTATTATGAGGACTCCGGCACACCACCAGCACAGAAGGCTGTATTGGCGGGGAGCATACACTAGATTTCGATGCCAAGATTTTTCTGCTGATGTCATAGCGTTAGGGTAAGGGGGCAAGGGTAATGGTTTCGCTTGGAAATTGTGTACAATCTCAGCAGCGCTTACAAACGGTGTACAATTTTGGTAGCGCCATCTAGCAACTCCTTGCTACAACTGCCACTGCTGGAGGACTCACAACAGGAAAGATCCTAACATAACGGTATCTTGGAGAAGAGAGTGTTAAATATTTACATTTATTCTCTGTGCAATAATAACTAAATGGATGGTTGCTTTCCCTCATCCTCCCACTATAACACCAAAGTGGCTCATTGTTTCCCATATAGAGCAGGAGAGGCAATTTAACATGCTGCACTCTGTTAGCCAACGTGGCTAGCCAGGGACCCTGGCCAGCAAGGTTAATTTAACATGGCTGGCACTCTGAAGATTAAAATAGGGCTTGTGTTTTCAGGTAAAAAGAAATCCAATTAAACAACCACAAGACTCAAACAATGTCCACTTATCAATATATTTGTTATTGCAATTTTTTTTCAAGGAACAAAGAAAAATTCTTCATAAAAAAAGTAACGCCTACAAAGTAAAACAACTAAAAAGTCTGGAAAATCTCGATATTGCATTGTATAAAATACCATTATCTTGTCTTGCTTTTGTTGTAAGTCTGAACCATTAAATCACATTTTGAAAAATATGTAGAAAGTACACTAAGAGTCCATTTCTTTTCACAAATTTATTTTTGCATAATTACACTGGGCATCTAAGCAAATAGTAATATTATAATAAATAAATGATGCCTCGTGTCAAACACAAATCTTGTGATGAACCAAGAGGGAGTTTTTAATCCGGGGATGTTAGGGCTAATACCAATCTTGTTTCACATTCTTTAAGCGGTTCTTATCTCTGATTTTCTAAGCACTTATTTGGATTCCTTTCTTAAGATTTTGTGCTGGGCAGTGACATTCCCAGTGATTTTAGTTGATGTTAAAAATACCTGAGCCTCCCTGAGAAGTGTCTCAGATGCTGCCTCAGTATCTGGATGGAAATAGATCGTGGTATTGCCTTTGGTTCTAGGCATTCAGAGAAATATTTTAGTTTTGTACATCATGTCCAGCAAAACAAAACGGGTGAGATTGTGGTAACAACAAAAAAAAATCAGATTACATTATAACTTTTTTAAATGGACACTCGTGCAATATTTTTTTCATGCTTTTTTAAAGAACTAGTATTAATAATTGGCAAAAAGTTTTCTAAGTTTATGTGGTCACCGCCATTGTTGTCCCCTATCGGTTAAGTAGTTGGGAACTTTGCAGGTTGAGATTAACTCATTACCACTCGATGAATTGCTTTTTATGCTGTGCAACAGATGACCCACAGCCATTGGAGGTTCATCAGCTGCACATACATGCGCATTCTCAGTGGACACTTTATTAGATGCACCTGCTCGTTATTATAATTATCCAGTCAATCATGGTGTAAGAGCCTGCACATGGATCAAGAGGTTCAGTTGTTGTTCAGGCCAAACATCAGAATAAAGAAATATGTGTAATGTTGTGGTAATGTAATATTGTGGGGAATTGTTTCTTGGAATACATTGGATGAAGTCGCTCAGTCGTGTCCAACTCTCCATGACCTCATGGACAACATACCATGCTGATCCACTTGGTTTTCATGGCATAGATACTGGAGTGGGTTGCCATTTCCTTCTCTAGTGGGCCACAGCATAACGCTCCTGGTATTCCCAGGTGGTCTCCCATCCGAGTACTGACCAGTGTGATCTCTTTGTTTCCTAGCTAGATTCGAACCTGTTGTTGAAAGCTTCTGCATCCTATCCACTGGGCCACCAGGCATAAATTAGGCCTCTTCATACCAGATGAGCATTGTTTGCAACCATGAGCATTCTTTTATGGCCAAAGTCTACCCATCGTACAATTTCCAGCAGGATAATGCACCCTATCATAAAGCACACATCACCTCAAGTTGGTTCCACAAGATGACCATGAGTTCAATATACTCCAATGGCCTGCACAGTTGACCGATCTCACTCCAAGTGAGCGTCTTTAAGATGTGGTGGAATGGGAGATTCAAAGCATGAATGTTCAACTTAAAATCTGCTATGTCCGCATGGACTGGAATCTTTAAGGAAGGTTTAACCACCTTGTTAAATCCATGCCACAAAGAAGTCAGGCTACTCTGGGGGCAAAGGGGGTCCTATCCCGTATTAGAAGGATGCATCTATATATAAACACACACTAATATTATATGTACCGTATTGGTACGAATATAAGCCGCACCGTTTTTCCAATTTTTGAGCTTGCGAGTTACGGGTGCGGCTTATATTGGCGAAGGTAAAAAAAATCATTGCCGATTTGCGAACTTTGCTTGTTAGGTGTGCGGCTTCTATTCGCGAACGCAAAATGACTGCCAATTTGCGCAATTGCAAGTTAAGGGTACCGATTTTCATGCTTGAGATTGCGGTATTGAATAGCGATTTACGGTTTTAGTGATTCTAACATCCTGTAAAGCCTGTAACCTGCAAAAAAAAGCTACAGTGCTAATTAGAAAGCCTGTTTCTTGCAATGGCTGATCACTTTGAGAGTCTTTTTCTCTCCAATTTTTTGCGGTGCGGCTTATATTTGAGTACTATCTTTTTTCTATTTTTTCCCCTTGAACTTTACGGGTGTGGCTTTTATTCGGACCAATACAGTATTTATATATGCATACACACAAATATGCATATTGCGGTTTGCTTAAGACAACAATGGAGACTGGTGAGACTTCGCATAATTAAGTGTATTTATTTTAACATTCTAAAACACTTTGCCCATTATGTTCAGTTCTTTAAAACAGAGCACTGTAAATGTGCCCTTAAACATCACTTCGGTCTCCAGCATTTGCTACTTTAAAAAATGAAAATATATGCGCCAAAGGGCCCAATGCTGTATTTTTTTCAGGAAAACAAGTTTTAACAAATATTTTGTGACCAACATCAAAAAAAAAAAAAAAGATATATTAAATTTCTAAAGTAAGACATGTGCTCTTGGATCCTTAACTCGTTAAGACTTGCTTATACAGGTGTAGCTAATTTACGAAAAAATCAAGTTCAGTGAATAATAAAAAATAACTGTGCACTCTATTTTAATATATGAGAAAAACATGACATTGTGGGAAAATATTATATAAAAGCAGTACCGATGTTTCCTACCCAGGAAGAGATGTCATGGCTGAGTCCGTGTGGTTTTGTTTCAAGTATGTTAAACAAGTTGAGGAGAGGTCAGCCAAATAATTTACAATAGTGTCATTCAATATCTCAATTAAAAACAATTATACAGTTATGTAAGAAGATACACTGCCCATCTTTATATTAAATGGAAGTGTAGAACAATCTTTTTTAAGTTATATGGAAACTATAGTTTACTTTGATGAAATAAACAATTGGGTCACATGAAGTGATGTAAATGCAGCAGTGATCTCTTGTGTGATGGTTAGGACTGTGTGATCTGCAAGGTTTCCAACATGTCTTCAACAGCCTTCAGGGAGTATGTTGTCTCTTTCATACTGCGACCTGCAAACTGGAGAAAAAAGGAAAAAATGCTAGATTAATGCACACTTTTTGGTTAATATGAATTGCACTAGGTCACCCCAAAATCATATACATTGGCTAAACATTGTGTTAGCCATTTTTTTTAATGGCTAATACTGGAGGCTTCTATTTTATGTACTAAACCTTCTTATTGTAGCTTCCAGCTCAACAAGCTCTCGGACCTATCCTCTTATGGTAGCACAAAAAAGCTCTCGGACCTATCCTCTTATGGTAGCACAGCACAAGGCAGCAGTGGCGGTGAGCATCCGCTAGATGGTGCTGCCAGTATTCCAGGGCCATATCATAGAGTCAAGGCTTAGGGAAACTGTTAGGGTGAGTTCAAGGGTTAGGCTAACATTATAAGCTTAGCACTTCTATCACATACTGGCCACACTGCAAAATATCGGCAGCGCCATCTTGTGGTTGGAGGCAGCATGGCAGCAGCGGACCTGTCCCGACATCATATCAGGATAGATCCTAGCTCTCTACTAGAGATACTGAGAGCACTGTATCTGACACCTACCCAATGTGCAGAAACAAACTTCCTGTATATTCAAAGACCCCTCCCACAACAGGAAGTAGGCAACTGGACATGAAAATGGCAGATTGCTTATCAGCTGTAGTTCTTCCAAAGGAGCTACTTTACATTTTTAACCACAGTGGTGCTTAAAGTATTGCTAGCAGTAATACCAGTTACCATATTTTGAGTACTGTGAAAGACACCCTTATCAAGCATTCTGAGTATGGGGGAGTGGTCTAACTACCAGATAACACTGCAGGTCTTTATTTTGGTCACTACAGAGACACATAACCAGACTGTAATCCTAATTTGCACATCAAAGCAACTAATTAATATATATGTGCTGCTCATTTGCATGTAATGGAGGCAACCACAACAACGTGGAATTTTCCAGGACGGGTTCACTATAGAAAAAAAATGAACACCACAATATATAGCCAGTTTTTCACGCTCTTTAACATAAACCATCAACCTAAGAATATCCTAAAAACAGTGCTTTTAATTGTATTATTTGACCAGCAAGCACAAATTTGCCGCTATAGCTGATACCATGTAGAGAACTAAATAGTTAATTTGGAAAAACAAAAAAATAAATAGTTATGAAATATTACTAATATTTGTATTAAACTCTTCTGGCTTCTATAAGGCTGCCGTGTTGGCTTGCTCACCCCGTCCCTAAGAGCACGCAAGGCCCTAAGAACTGTGCAAGGTAGCAAACATCAAACCGTGAAGAATGGCCAGCAGCTTCCTATTGGTCCACATGACCATGTGATGCTGATCACCATATAGGACTGCTCCATATGACTATGAGAACCTAGTGGAAGAGGATGAGTGCTCTGTGTGTATTAGAAGATGCAATATGGAGATCCACAACACACAATGACACCCTCTGAGGGATGTTAGAAGTGAGAAAGTCCAAATGAGATCATCCTTGTAACAGAGTAGGAAAAAAAACAAAAAAAAAACTGTAATGATTCATAATCTGTAATGGGCATCTAAATGGCAGATGAGGTTTAATATGAATAAATGTCAAGTTATGCATCTAGGAAGGAAAAATATCCATGCAATTTATAATCCTAATGGAGCAAATCTAGGTGTATCAGATATTGAAAAGGATTTGGGATTGCTTGTGAACAACCACCTAGGTAACAGTGCTCAAAGCCAAGCAGCAGCTGCAAAGGCAAATAAAATATTAGCATGTATTAAGAAGGGTATAGAAGCCAGGGAAGCAAATATAATTGTAGCATTTACAAACTACGAAATCTAGCGTCTTGGCACTTTTGCGATTCTTGTTTAGCATTTGTACTCAATCTGTTTATTTTGTTTTTCATATTGTTTCTAATCTCAGTTGTTCCATGGGCCATATTAAGAACGCTTGTGGACAACAGGTTGGCATCCAGCAGCAACCAAATCACATCTAGGGTGGTACAATAATCTGTACTTCGATGCTTGACAGCAAGTAGTAAATACAAGTGCCAACTAAAGTATCCAATACATCCCGACAAACTGTTACAAGACGTGTTTTACCTTCTTACCGTATTACATAAACTGCAGTAGTAAGGCTAAACTTTCAGACTGCGTCTACAGGAATGTATTAATTATGGATATTTTTCTTCTAATTACATTATTATTTAAATAGCTGCACACATCTCTTTTTTTTTATAGTACTGAATATATATATATATATATATATATATATATATATATATATATATATATATATATATATATATATATATATATATATAGTAAATAAATAGTACATCTGCGTTGACATTTGAATGTCTAAAACAAGTTTAAAAAAAAAACTGCTTTCAGCTCAGAATTCCGTGAACAGTTATAACTAGTATTAACGGTATTTCCCTGAATTCTGAGCTGGAAGCAGGTTTTTTAACTTTATTTATACATTCAAATGTGAACACAGATGTACCATTTATTTACTGTACGGTGGAGGGCTTCTATCACTCTTTTCCCACCATATATTAAATGATATAGATATATTTTTATTTATATTTTTTTATTATATATATATATATATATATATATATATATATATATATATATATATATATATAGTAAATAAAAAGTACATCTGTGTACACATTTGAATGTCTAAAGCAAGTAAAAATAAAAAAACCTGCTTTCAGCTCAGAGTTCCGAGAAAAACAGTTATTACACTGCATTCTGGGAAGTTGAACTGGGACACACAAATGTGCCCACAAATGCCTCGCTCTTCAATCCATAGCCATTATCAAACATGGCTTCCTTTAAGCTTATGCATGCTGTATTACACAGCTTTAATGCAAAGCCAAGGTTCGATTAAACACAGGCTGAGTATCCTATCCATGTACAGCTGTTTCAAGCTTACTGGCTATCATCAGCGTGGAGCGGGATCTCAGCCTGTGTTGTGGAAATTATGAGTAGGTAGTTCACCACAACAATCATTTATAATATGGTGGTCAAAAGAGCGATAGAAGCCTCCACCGTACAGTAAATAAATAGTACATCTGTGTTCACATTTGAATGTCTAAAGCAAGTTAAAAAAAAACTGCTTCCAGCTCAGAGTTCTGAGAAAATCAGTTATCACATATATAGTTGTGAGCGTACGGGCCGTTGCTCACGCTTGCGGGCTCGCGAACTGCGTCCCTCGCGAAGTGAGGGTCCGCATTTGCGGAGGTGGAGGCTCAACGTCGGCTGTGTTAACACACACATACACACACACGACTTTTTAACAAAATGAACCCAGCCTCCCAGCCAACAAAAACCCAACAACGTCCCCGCAAATGCAGATCCTCGCGAAGCGAGGGTCCGCATTTGCGGTGGTGGGAGCATCCCAACGTCGGCTGTGTTAACACACACACACATATACACAACTTTTTAACAAAAAAAAACTCAAAGGCCCCTCACACCCGCTTACACCCAGACACACACAAGCAAGACTTAACAAAAAACAGTAAAAAAAGGCCCTTCACACGCTCTTAACACACATACGCACGACTTAGAAACAAATACACTGCGTTGTACGCGTAAAAGCTAACTGCGTATATCGCAAAAAAATACGGCCGCATCAGAAAAAAAAAACGGCCGCGAAACACCCATTCCAAACGCTGCGCATCAAAAACATCACAAACACAATGAACACATAAAAAGCTTACTTACAGCAAGGGGGGGCATCCGGCACCTCCAAAAGTTAATTTACATGTCCATTTAAGTAAAAAAAATGACTTTAAACTGCCGAAAATCGGCTAGGCGAGAGAAAAAATGGCCGCCAAACAAAACGAAAACGAGGCTTCAGACATAACTACACTGCAGTAACTCGCAAGAATGAAACACATACTATGCGGAACGTACCACAGTCACACTTAAACACCATTTTGAACACTTCTACGCACAAAATGGCGGATGGAATGCAAATTGTAAGCTGGAACGCAAATAGCGCATGCGTATTGCGTTATAACGTTCTGAGGCACTTAAAAGTTTAAAAAAATACTGCCTAATTTCCAGAAATTTCTACAAGGTTATAAATACTGCCTACTTTCCAGAAATTTCTACATTTCTACTCAGGTGATCAACAGAGTGACTTCAGAGTTAACTGCTGCTCTTACTTCAGAAGAGAATTGTTTCTTAATTTTGTCTCATGTTTATATCACAATACAACTGTCACATATATATATATATATTAATAACTAAACAACTTTACTAACATATACAGTATATATATATATATATATATATATATATATATATATATATATATATATATATATATATATATATATATATGTACACGTTAAAAAGAAAATGGAGGCAGTGGAATCGAACCAATGATAAGATAAAAAATCTTTAAAGCAAGCTACTTGCCACTGCACCACCACACACTGCTCCTAAGTGTCTACATCAATAATACAATGTATAACATTTACAGACTCCAGCCTTATTATTTATGCAGATTCTTGTGGGACGGCTTCAGGGGGTTAAACCAAAATGACAATCTCTAAGTCAATTTTAAAAATGTTATAAAATGTTTCACTTGATTTCAGCCTCTAATAGAGCAGAGAAAATATGGCGACTCATGGTCCTTGTATTATAACCGCGGTTTTTCTTCTGCTTTCTATTTTCACAACTTGTAATAGTGCTGCTAAAATATATTCTATATAAAAAAAAAAATGCTAACGGTGCAGAACGATAACGGTGTTAGATTTTCACGTTATTTCCAAAGCAAATATCCAAAAACATTCCAGCTTAATTTAAAGAGTTCAACTAATAGACAAAGTCTGGGTACCACAGAAGTGTTCAGCAAGATTAACAATCAAGTGTATCATTAAACTAAGGTTTAATTTCCACTCAGAAGTATTTACTCAGGAAGAAATTAAGCCAGGCCAATTATATCTTCCTATAATTATACTTTCAGTCAAGTCTATTAGTGGAGTGCAAGCCTTTGAATTGAAAGCTGTTGAATACTCCATGCTGATTTTAAAATGAGTTTTCTAACGGCATTGACAACCTCCATCACTCATCGGCCTGATTATACTAAATATATTAAGTAGTTAAATTGCTGTTGTCCACAGTGAAAGGCACATTTTCAATATACTAGCAGTAAACTAGGATTTTCTCTGGAGAATACAGCTGTAATTTGCTTTTAGTGAGGGAAACTATTTCTTAATTTAATGCAAACAGCTAAACACTTAATAAATTTTCAATATAATGGTTTATTTTCTAAACGCCACTGCAATCCTGCATATTACGTCTTTGATTTACGACTTTTCTCCAGAGCTAAATTCATTTAGTAAGCTTCACATGATGTGTGGGGAAGGATTAAGTGATCAAGCACAGTTCCACCCAGGCAGCATGAAGCTTTAAGAGCGGTTAACCTGCCTCTGACCTTCCACTAACCATCAGGATCAATCACATTGCTGGGAATACACGTTACTCACAAGACGCAAATGGGAATATTGCAAAGTCATATTAATGTATGTAGTGCTGTATAACAGGGATCCGAAAATGACCAGAGTAACTTGGTTCACAAACTGGCTTCATTCGGACCAATTGCATTTGAGTTCCTTTTCAAGCTTCGTTAAAGGGCCACGTAAAATCTGTGTTTACACGCATCACTGACTGCCCTCTAGTAGACTAACAGCGCCCCCCAAACCCATTATGATCTCCTACACCCCCAACGCCCAGGGCCACCCAATCTCTCCCCCCCCACCCATTATGATCTCCTACACCCCACAACCCCCAGGGCCACCCAATCCCCCCCAACACCCATTATGATCTCCTTCACCCCCACGGGCCACCTAACGCCCCACCGCACCATCCTCGTACCTACAGATCATTAGAGGAAGGGATAGTGTTTGCCATACAGACCCCCATTCCTCCTATCACACTGTCCCGGTCATAGAGACCCCCTATTCCACCAGTCATACAGACCCCCCACTATTTTGCCTGTCACACTGTCCGTCATACAGACCCACCATTAAGCCTATTACACAGTCTGTCAACAGATCCCCATTGCACTTGTCACACCATCCCGGTCTTGCAGTCACCCCATTGCAACTGTCACTGCCATACAGACCCCTCAATCCATCTAACTCACTGTCATACAGACCACCCATTTCCACCACTTACCTCAATAATCCAGCCACACAAACCTACACTCTCCAGACACAGTCCCTTGGTTGTCAGTTCCCTGCAGTATACTTTCCTGCCACTAGATGCCGCTGTCACGCGCGCATGCATAACCGACGAGGCTGCGCGTGCACACGCGTGGCGAAAAGAAAACCCACAAGGTCCCTAACAGCTACAGCTCAGTGTAGTGAGCAAAATAAAAAATAAAAAATGAACCCTTAACAAATCTACCTGTGCTGGAATCACCTAGACAGGTCAGTTATGGGGTAACTGGTCAGTGCAGTCCTGAGTTAAGGGAAAACTGCAATAAATCACTGATCATTTTAACAAAAATCTTGTGCTCTCTTTCACACCATGAAGACACTTTCAGTGAGGTAAATGGCCCTGTAAAGCAATTCTGTCGACCCAAAATCAATCTTTATTCTTAAAGAGCATTAAAAATGAGCTATACATTGTACTAGCCATTGGATTCTAAAAGTAACAAAACATTAAACGCACTTATTTATTTTCAAGCATTTAAAATATATGTTTTAGACGATACAAAAGTTTATTTTGCATTAAAAAAATATTAAGTAAAGCTTGTGTAAACTTCATTAAATCTAACAGGAAATGCAGAGAGCGCACTGCAGATCTAACTGGCTGGCAGAGGGCAAGCCCCAAGAGCAGTTACACTTCTTAATAGGGTTTTGTGCTCCAAGACATTTTTTTGGGGAAAAACTGGGACATAGTATCACATTTTCTCTAATGTCCATTTAATCAATCCTGAGATAATCAGCATTAGCTGCTGTATAGATACAAGAGGCTCCCATATACTAATGAGGTGCCTTGATGTGCTAATTAGGATCATAATCTGCTTGTCTGTCTTTGTGGCAGCAAAACAATGTCAAGGTTATCGCATAGACCCTTTTCCCCACAATTATCAAACACTCGTTGCATATTTGTATAAAAAAGCCACACAATCAATGCTGAATATCTCTGGTTTACTTTAGAGAAAAATGGTTAGTAAAATCTATAGACAGTTTTTAATATTCTTTAAGATTAAACAAATGTGTTGGTGAATTAACCTATAAAGGCTATATTTGAGCAAGATAATGAAATCCCACAGTTACCAAAAATGTATTAATTTTATGTTTGCAAATAACAAAAAGGTGGCTGCCAGGGTACTTAATACATTGTTAATAAATGTAAATGACAATTTAAAGGGTCAGTGAATGTATAAAGAAAATCAGCCAAACTGCAGACCAACAAAAATGACATAAAAAAAAATAATAATTTCAGAACATTTGTCAGGAAGGTATCAGGTGCATCTGACTTGTACTCTCACACTCAAACACCTCTTACAATTAGATTGTTCTTTGTTACCAGTACAGTTTGGATACCGGGTCCCATCCACAGAATTTATTGTTGCCATGATAAGGAAGGGGAGGAAAAATACATATTTTTTTAAATATATACTAAGTAGTATGACAAAAAGTGTAGGTTAGGAAACGGTCTCTAGCAAACAGATTATTTTCTATTTATCAGTGGTTCCCAAACTGTGCGCCGTGGCGCCCTGGTGCGCTGGGACTGGCCTACATAATTGTAGCAGTCAGCCCCAGATCACCCCCGTGACCACCCCTGCCGTGTGTGTCTATCCCCCACCAGGTGTTGGCGTCCTGTTCCTGCCCCACAGTGTGACCTGTGCCCGCCTCACTTCACCTGCACTGCGAAGAGTCCTACTGCCTCAAGCACTTTCAGCCACACATGATGAAGGAGGAGCAGAAGGAGGGGGAGGCCTGACTGGGCACTGATGCTACCGGGGAGGAGGCAAGAAGCACAAGGAAGACAATATGCGCGCTGTGGAGTCGTACTGTGCAACGTGTAGGGGGTGTGTATGTGTAGAGAGCGAAGGGAGTGAGCAAAAAGGGGCCGGGGTGAGAGAGAGAGAGAGAGAGAGAGAAGGGAGGGTGAGAGAGAGAGAGAGAAGGGAGGGTGAGAGAGAGAGAGAGAAGGGAGGGTGAGAGAGAGAGAGAGAAGGGAGGGTGAGAGAGAGAGAGAAGGGAGGGTGAGAGAGAGAGAGAGAAGGGAGGGTGAGAGAGAGAGAGAGAAGGGAGGGTGAGAGAGAGAGAGAGAAGGGAGGGTGAGAGAGAGAGTGAGAAGGGAGGGTGAGAGAGAGAGAGAAGGGAGGATGAGAGAGAGAGAGAAGGGAGGGTGAGAGAGAGAGAGAAGGGAGGGTGAGAGAGAGAGAGAAGGGAGGGTGAGAGAGAGAGAGAAGGGAGGGTGAGAGAGAGAGAGAAGGGAGGGTGAGAGAGAGAGAGAAGGGAGGGTGAGAGAGAGAGAGAAGGGAGGGTGAGAGAGAGAGAGAAGGGAGGGTGAGAGAGAGAGAGAAGGGAGGGTGAGAGAGAGAGAGAAGGGAGGGTGAGAAAGAGAGAGAAGGGAGGGTGAGAGAGAGAGAAGGGAGGGTGAGAGAGAGAGAGAAGGGAGGGTGAGAGAGAGAGAGAAGGGAGGGTGAGAGAGAGAGAGAAGGGAGGGTGAGAGAGAGAGAGAAGGGAGGGTGAGAGAGAGAGAGAAGGGAGGGTGAGAAAGAGAGAGAAGGGAGGATGAGAGAGAGAGAAGGGAGGGTGAGAGAGAGAGAGAAAGAAAGGAGAAAGAGAAGGGGGTGAGAGAGAACATTTGTAATAATTTGTGTTTAATCTTTTATAAATAATGGCGCAATATATATATATATATATGTATATAGAACTATGGTTCGACTTTGGGAGCGTTGGAAAGATCTTGAAACATTAGGTGCGCCTCAAACCGAAAAAGTTCAGGAACCACTGATATATATTGTTTATTATTAAATTTTTCTACTTGGATAAAGTGGAACAATAAGAGTTTCCTATAATTGTGAGGCCTATTTTAGGACCGAGCAGTTATATTTAAGTATTTTAACCCACTTTTTATCTATTTTCGTATACTTATTGTACCCTCACTAAGGGTGATCATATATCTCTTCCTTTTGTGGTTTTGTTTTTTGATTACTAAAATTATGTGCATTTTTAAAAAATATGTACTTTACATTAGAAAACCACTAGATAGGATATACAGGTATCTTCCTAAGATATAGAAAACGTTCCAAATGGAGTTGCTGCTTTAAAAGGAAGTCCTTTGTGATTATATTTGTAACATCTTAATAAAATATTGTTTTAATATACTACATTGTGTTCAGCTCTATGCACTCTTTTTTCTTTCTTATTTTAAATAGCATTTTCTAGTTTTAATTACCACATGTACTGACACACTGATAGGTGGATTTTCATTATATTTTCACTTTTCATTTAAAGGTATTTTATTACACCAAACAGATGCAAAAGATATGAAAGAAGAGCTGATAAATCTATCTTTCCGTGACTGTGTCTCTATCTATCTCTAGCTATTGTTCTCTATCTATCTAAATTTATATATATATATATATATATATATATATATATATATATATATATATATATATATATATATATATATAATATATACACACACATTATATATATATATATATATATATATATATATATATATATATATATATATATATATATATATATATATATATACACACACATTATATATATATATATATATATATATATATATATATATATATATATATATATATATATATATATATATATATATATATATATATATATATATACACACACATTATATATATATATATATATATATATATATATATATACACACACACATTATATATATATATATATATATATATATATATATATATATATATACACACACACATTATATATATATATATATATATATATATATATATATATATATATATACACACATTATATATATATATATATATATATATATATATATATATATATACACATTATATATATATATATATATATATATATATATATATATATATATATATATATATATATATATATACACACACACATTATATATATATATATATATATATATATATATATATATATATATATATATATATATATATATATATATATACACACACACATATATACACACACATTATATATATATATATATATATATATATATATATATACACACATATATACACACAATATATATATATATATATATATATATATATATATATATATATATATACACATACATATACACACACATATATACACACCAATTAATATGAAGTACAATATAACAAAGGCATGTATTTCACTATGCATTATCTTAGGAAGCACATTCTAATATTAGCAGCATATTTACTTGCACAGGCTATTTTAGGTAGAATCCACCTTTTAAAAATTTCCCATAACTGAACTTCTTGATAAAACGCTTTGAATAGTGACATAGATTACTTTTTATTTCCACTTTCAAGCTGATAAACTAAGCTACGCCTGGCCGTAGGGAGAACAGAATGCCTTTTCTTCTGCCTCTCCCCTTCCATTCCCAGGCAAACAGGAATGGTCCTAATCTGATGCTATGGGAGTTCCAATTCCTTCGAGAAACAGCTTTGATGCAAAAAAGCAATGTTTAATGCTTGGGAATCTTTCGATAAAATCGCTGAAGCTTTTGAAGAAATGAGGTCAGATTACTGTGCTCTGAGTAAACATTTTAAAGATAATGCAAAAATATTAGTTATAAGAGACTTAGATTAAATAATGTACAGTACAATTTCACATGGATAATGCAGACTCCCTTTAAGATAAGAAGATCACATTCTGACAAATAAAAGTAGCTGCTGTTGTTGTTAATAAAAATACACATAGACTACAAAAACACTACATACTAAGCAATAGCTGCTGGAAGGTTCATAAAGAAGTACCAGAAATGTGAAAAGACCTGTATTATACATAGAAAAAACGTTTGAACAATAACTGAACATACAAACTAAATATCTGAGCGAGCAGAATGTGTGTGTGTGTGTAGAGATACGGTATATGCTGGGGGTATTACAGATGTACTATATATATATATTTGTGTTCACATTTGAATGCCTACAACAAGTTAAAAAACCTGCTTCCAGCTCAGAATTCCGAGAAATACAGTTATTACACTGCATTCAGGAAGCCGAGCTGGGACATGCAAATGTGCCCACAAATGCCTCGCTCTTTCAATCCATAGCCATTTCCAAACATGGCTTCCTATTACACAAGCTGAGAATCCTATCCATGTTCAGCTTACTGTTTTTCTCGGAATTCTGAGCTGGAAGCAGGTTTTTTAACTTGCTTTAGACATTCAAATGTGAACACAGATGTACTATCACATATATAGTTGTGAGCATCGAGTAAGAAAATGTTAGGTTTCCAATAGTAGCTCTATAGTAATTATACTGATCTATGAATTCCCATCACTTTTCAAATAGTAATTTAATTACAAGATAAAACAGAAAATATATACATAAACTGTAAAGGGGTGAAGAGGCTAATATGAATGTTATTAATGTTTTGAAAGAAATATTTAAACTAATTAAAAACATAAATGTTGCTGGTTTGTTTTGTTAATCAGCGACACAATGTTATTGACAAACACAAACAAACAAGCACATTCTACCTCCAGTGTTATTATGCAGGTAAATTGTATAGCCCTTTAAAATGATATCATCTAAGGCAATTTTTGAGCAATTAAAAGCAAACAAAATTTTCACATGTTTTTCCACCTTCTATCTTGAGGGCTCCCAAACCTCTGGTTAAGAAAACCCCCAGACATCTCATGATTTAGATTTAGCACTGAATAAAAGTGAGGCAATCCATGGCCTGATGAATCCTAATCAGCTTTAGCTGTGTGTTTATACACTGTTAAACATAAATCATGGCTTGTTTGGTGGGTCTTGAGGAGATGGTTGTGAACCTCTACTCTATTTAAACACATATGGTTGCTTTAACTAATTAATTTCCTATTAAACTTTAAAATGAAGTCTGTATGATCATTTGTATATGTGACACCCTTATGTGTACTATACTTTATTTTTTCGCTCAGACTGAGCAATGTTATTATATTACCCACACTATAAAAGTGTAATCATATAGAAAAGGTACCAAGCACAAACTTTAATCAACAAAATATACTAATAAGCAGATGTTCACTACACATATAAAATGGGAAATTATAGGAACCAACAAAAACAAACTGCCTGACCATACTTCAACAAGGTGCCCAAGTAATAAGTAATATCAACATATTTATGTCAAACTCAATAATGTTAAATGTGAAACATCAGGACTATTAACGTAATTTAACTTGACAAGCAATTATTTTGTCTATATAAATTATACAAAAAAAACAGCCCTTAGAAATTGAGGGTACCATTGTTCTAGAAAAATATCTGCAACTTAAATACATCTGCAATTATAAACATGGATCAGTCATATTAAAGCATCCAAGAACTATTTGACTGGGAAGAAAATGCAAAAAGGATCACATTATTAATGTTTTCTTTGAGTAACTGCAAGAGTGCCAAAATTATTCAGCTATTGGACAGATTCAACCATTTATTCATCTGAAAAAGTGGAGGTGGCTACATTAAATTACATTATGAAGTAAAATAATATGAAAAGTTCTCATCACCTTGAAATTAAGATTATCCAACTAAATGTCATAATAAAAAGCACACTGAAATTGATGAAGTATAAACACAAGAGAACTGAACGGATAGATTAATATTCATAAATCTACATTTTTATTAGTACAATATGCTCATCATGCCGTTAAAGGAATATGGAAGTTTTCCTGCTTTTTAATATTAAAGTAAACTACCTAAATGTTTTTTTACATATCTAGACATCAATTAACGCTCTTTTTTTTCTAACTTAAACTTTCCTTACAGTCCCTGCAAAGGTCTGCTCCCACAGGTCAATGTTTCTGTTGGTAAGAAATGTACTAGCCACTTATAAAATATTTCTCAACAGTATTTTTTGTTGGCTTACACACTTTTACTAATCTTTCTCTAATATTGCCTCTGTATATGTAATTTTTTTTAATTTTTTTATTATTATAGGATGCCCGTACCCGCCAGAATACAATTTAAAATCATGACCCTAACCTACAAAGCCCTCTATAACGGAGCACCCCCTTATATCTCTGCTCTCATCTCCAAATATTCCCCCACCCACCCTCTACGCTCTGCTAATGACCTTCTTTCCTCTTTTCTTATCACCTCCTCTCATTCCTGCCACCAGTACTTTTCTTGTGCTGCCCCTATTCTTTGGAAGTAGACTATCCTCCTGCCTCAAATCCTTTAAATCCTCAGTAAAATGCATCTGTTTAAAGAGGCCTACCACCTTCCACCTTAGCTTTCACAACTTATCTTTCTTTCTCCTGTATCTCACCCAAAGACTTTAGATTGTAAGTTTGTGAGTTTTCAATCTTGCATGATGGTTTGGGGAAGCACCCTGGACGCCGGATTCTAAGTTCAAAGACAGGGCCCTCCATCCTTTGCAACATGTTAATACTGCTATTGTTTTTTCCTTGATTGTAACCCATGTGTAGCGGTAAAGAATATGTTGGAGCGTTACAAACAAAAAATAATAATAATAATACTGTCATATAGAATACTTTAAAGTATGCCAAAACCCCTGCACCAAAAAAATATAAGTAAATTCAGTTCTATAATAAAAACAACAAAAAAATATCTTGTAAAGTACTATTTCAATTCCAACCTGGTAGGCTCTGTTTATTTGACTGGCAGCCCACGTTGCATATTTCGTGTTGTCCTTTTTCATTTTCGCGCTTGCTTTAGGATTGGAAGCAATATGGCTTGATGACTAGAAATGTGAACAGATTGATACAATAAGCAAATGTAAAACATCTGTTAAACAACTGCACAAAATAGTTTTATATTATTAATGTGAACAAAAGTTAAGACAAAATTTAAATCTATTCCACTATTTAATTTGTTAATAGCACCTTCCAAGAGGTCACGAATCCCTCTGGTTCCAAGTATCTCCATTAAGAAATTCCAAAATTAAGCATTTAGTTCAGTATTTATACTGAAAGCACAAAACTATGCTAAAAGTGTCAATACTCATTTTTGATAAACTATTTTTGTTCAAAGTGGCTAAAACATTATAGCCTATAAAAAAAATACTTGCATATTTGTTATTTTATTTTGAGCCAAACTGATCTTTACAAAATAATAAAATATTGATGAAAACAACTAAGTTCCCCTGTTATGACATTACAGTGGTCATTTAAGTTCTAATATAGATAACATTAGAGGGTTTTTCCCACAAATGTATTTCATATTTTAACCAATCTTGACTCACTATATGTTTATAATGAGCATGTTAGGCCTAAACCAGGGTTCAATGATGGCCTTGTCTATTTTCCCATGATGTATTGTAGTATTAAGACTATACGTCACATTTTAGTGTTTACTATCAATAGTTTATATTTTTATACAATGAGTTACTGAAATGCCAGAATAAACATGGCACTACCACGCAATTATCTACTGATTCACTGATAATAGTTCATAAAGGAGAATCTTAGAATTAATATTTTAACCATTTAGGAAAGTCCAAATAGTTAAGGTAAGTACGGTCTACATTCCCATCCTCATAGTGTTTTCCATGTTATTATTTCAACAATAATAGAATGAATGATGCTTTCATATATGGATAATGGAGTCATATTCCACTATCTGACATAATAGGCTTAATGTGAAATGTGATTTATGTCGTTTTTTTTATAACATTTTAACTTAATATATAAATGAATATCAGCAGGCAAAGAATCAAATAAAGCAATCTACAAAATATGAGCCTATTGGCTGTTCTAGTAACATATTTGGCTGACAACACTTACCATGTAAAGTCCAAACAAAGCTCTCATGTTGCGATTATTTAGTTTCAGCGCTTGGGAAAAATATTTTCTAGACAATTCAAGATTTTCAAGTCCTCCTTGAGTATATTTAACCTGATAAGAAATACAGAACTTTAAAATAAGGCAAAGTATAAACCCAAGACTGGCACCAAAAACAAAGAAGCAAGTTATGGTTACCCACTGTAAACAGTAATGTCTGCTCAGGCACTTTCATTGACTCATCTAAACCGCATGTTTATTGTTGTATGTTTTTTATTTTTTTCACAGGAAGAGTACTAGTTTGCTCAATTACTTTATATGTGAGTCCTGTTCATGCAAGTGATGAATACAATGTGTTGAGCGAGAAGCTCACTTTACCTTATTTGCATGCAAGAGATTGAGCTACAGTAAACTTCGTATACTCAATCATATATTAATATTTTACAGTGAAGATCTGAATAAAGGGACTGCTATAAAATGTACTCTCTCAACTGGCATAGTGCATAGAAAAGCATCTAAATAGCATATTAAGATTAGCACAATTAGATAAAACAGATGTTTTGGATAGAGCGCTGTCAACCGGGATAATAGTATGCTTATTTTTCTACTTAAAAAAAAACTTTGTAATATGCATATATATCAGCGACTTACCCAGAACACCACCACAGTCAAACATATTTATCTAACCTTTCATCTAATATTTCTATAGTTACAGATTTTTTTTTAATGTGCCGGCAGTTTAAAAAACACTTGTACAGTACCAGCATCTGTACTTAAGCTCTTTTTTAAATCCTATATGGGGCTTTTAAAGGGTAACAGCCTCATACCTTCAGCCATGGTGGTGTTAAATACCTTACGAATAAAAGTATAATTACCATGTCTATTGGGAGAGAAGAGTGAAACCCCCCCAAAAAACGGACTACTATTTTTATTATCCTTTATTTGTAACATGCCATTCTGTAGCTCTATATAGAGTTAAGTACAAAGAAAAATACAATAACAAACACATGAATATGCTTTTGACACCCTGATTTCATAATAGATGGTGAGGGTAATTGGCTGAATAAAGTTAAATATGTTCCAGAATTTAACTTTCAGTATCCCCTTAGGCAAAGTTGTGGTTTGATGGGAAAGTATATTATAAACATTTACTAGCAAAAGAAATGACTTACTGCTTAATGCATGAGGCATGCTTATTTAGATCAGCTACTTTAACAAAGATGTTATTTTGTCCTACATTGGAAAACTATTGCTAAAACTAAGAACATTTAGACAAGATGCTGCTATCCTAATAAAAGAAAGGCTACTTTAAAAACGTGATGTTAGCAATAAAATTGTATATATATATATATATATATATATATATATATATATATATATATATATATATATATATAATATATATATATATGTGTATATATATATATATATATATATATATATAATATATATATATATATATGTGTATATATATATATATATATATATATATATATATATATATATATATATATATATATATATATATATATATATAGTGAACATATGAAAAATTGACTAGTGTAGAAAAACTGAAAAACTACATACTTTAGATATTGTGTAAAACATCTTTAGATCTTTAGAGTTAATGTATAGAAGATTCCATCTTGTTGGTTTCATTCCCTGCTGATAGCTGTGGCAAGAGGGATATGGATTTATCTACCAGTGGAGGAAGGGGTGATGGATACTTGTAATACCTAACCATTACCAAAAGTATTATGGATGCCTCCTCTTCTCTAATCAACAGCTAGCTATATGCCCTAAACATAGTGTATATATGGTCTAAGCTTCAGAACTTACATATTTGTCATTCATTGTACAGTAGTCCTTTAATGTTGCGGTATTGCTTTATAAAACATTAACGATGGAAAAATGAATGGCACCTTTTGCAAATACTCACTTCAGCAAACTGCTGGCAATAGAGGTGGTTGTGAGGATTTGTCATTATAAGTTCTTCCAAGCAAAATGCAGCTTTTGCATAGCTGGAGGGGAAAAAAAACACATAAAAAGCTAGTTTAAGTAAGAGTGTTGTGGTAAACAAAGAACATTATAATTCTTCACAGAAAATACATTGATTTAGTTTGCATACAACCTCCCAAAGCACGTGCTAATGAGGCACACTTGGACTTAAGGAAAAATACGAAACCAACAATCTAATAAGAATGAGTGAACTTTGCAAAGTGTTAAGTGGAGAGAACGTAGAAGGTGTTATTTTTAATAAAGACGTGTAAAGAGAGCAGAGTAAATTACATTCTTATGACAGTTCAATTTGGCTTCAGATGTTTGCACCAATAGAGCTGTGGAATTTAAAGGAAAAATATACTGTACACACACAAACATTTATTAATCTTGCCTAACCTATTGCTCAATTTAAAAGGGAATGAAACGTATCAGTGCTGCTCTACACCGTCACACACCAGAAAAGTGTTTGGTTTTTTAAAATTGATGCATATTTCACGATTTCATAAGAGTTTTTTTTATTTTATAAAATCCAGTTAATCCTCCAATGGTTCTCCATAGAGGCTATGGGGATGTTCACTGATTGGCTAGTATAAGACAGCAGGTTCAGCAGAGTCTGTGTCTTCATGAGCTGTAGAAGGTACTACTTGTTTGATGTTAGGCAGAAAAAAACAGAGCTTTTAAGCTTTTCCTGATAAAGTACATAAAAGTAACGAGATACATAGGTATATTATATTCCTAGTGAAGTCGAGAAACTTTCCACATCCCTGCAAGAAGAAAAATAGTAATTGACATTGCTATTGCCCATGTGGGTGTATATTATCTCTTAAAACAACTATTGAAGTCTCTTTTTATAGCATGCTCTTTTGAAGAGAATGCATTGATTCTGTCAAAATTGTTTCTACAATGTAAGGACATCATAAGGTGCGTTTATGATGGATTAACTGACCAATGCAATTTTACACAACGGGTTGGCCTATATTTTTATTTGTTAAACTGATTTGTCAGATGGTAGGGAATATATCACATGAGATTCCCGTTTATTTCTAATGTAAAAGTTTTCACTTTTTTTTAGCTCAAGCTTGTATATCAAACAATGGAAAACGTAGCATTTGGCAAGACCAATGTAAAGAACATATCATTTACAATGGAAAGGTTGTATGTATTTATTGTTTTCTAAAAAAAAGGTCCATTATATTAACCATAATTGCCCTTTAACAAATTAAAACTTTTGCAAGACATAATGACTAGATTCCTGAAGGTACAGTCCATGTGGCCATGGCTGCTGGCAATTTAAACAATTAGTGGACATGAGGCTGCCGTACTATGGCTATTTAAACAAAATAAGCAAAAAGAACATATTCTCTTGAGAAACCTAAGCCTTCACTATACATTCACCAAGGAAAGGAAGGAAACAATGTGATAACTTAGGAAGGGCAGAACAACTTAAGGCAGATAAAATGACACGCCTCTGCCTTTGGAGGGAGCATCGAATTAATGCTCTGATATTGGAAAAGCAGCACTAAAGCTTGTAGCTAATCCTTTCACATTGGGATTTCCTCCTGCCACTAAAGCAATAAAATACCTAACAAAAACATTAAATATCCAATAAGCAGGTCCCTATCAAATTCAAAATTCCTGATTGTCCTGGGCTTTGTACCCTGGCAACAAAGTCTTGTATGGATGACTTGCTTTGGTGTAGGAAATGTTTTGTGGATTGACATTTTTATTCAAAATAAGTGAACAGACCTTTATAAGATGCATAATGATCTGTGAATGTAATATTTGGTTTATGAGAAGAACAAACAATGTAAAAAAAAATGCTTATAATAATATAGCATATGATAAAGATGAATGAAAAAAGATGAAAACTCTGAATAATTTAAGAACTTGTTGAAGGAGCAACTATTAAGAATCCTAATCATTTTGCATCAATGTGTTAATTTAATAATATAACTGCAAGTAGTTGCATATTAAAACTTTAAAAAAAAAGAAGATTTTAGCTTGTTTGATAACAGCAACCTGATGCAAATGCAGTGTACTATTTAACAACTTACTCATGTTCGTTGATGTAAAGCTCTGCAAGTTCATGCCATGCCTCCTGGTCACCGACAAATCTGAAACAAGAGAGGGAAACTACTTGAGAAGACGAACAAGGTGGGGTGGGAAAAGGCTTGTGTAAATGAACAGCTTGGGCTAAATCAAATGCAAATTCCATTTTAATTAAAAAAATATATCTGAAAAGCAAAACAAAATCCCCTTGTAAAACACTCACTGTTCAAGATACTCATTCAGCTCTCGGATGGCTTCTGCATTTCTTCCCTGAGCTTTCCGAATGGCAATCTTTCGTTTTCTTGCTGCCTATAGGTTGACATTAATAGAGGATTAGG
This sequence comes from Discoglossus pictus, assembly GCA_027410445.1. NCBI lineage: Eukaryota > Metazoa > Chordata > Amphibia > Anura > Alytidae > Discoglossus > Discoglossus pictus. The sequence continues at coordinate 48,523,313 of CM050166.1, forward strand.
CTTTCATAATTCCTTAAGGTTTTGCAAAGAAGGTAATTTGACTGTGCAAATTATTATCTCAATGCCAGAGGAATTCCACTGCATGGCCACTGTTTGTCTTGAGTATATAAACACACCCTATGATGTCCTACTCAGACAATACAAAGTCCCTCTTGCAATCACATTACGTATGCCCTTCTATTGATGCAAACACTGTATGCATCACTTCACCCAGACAAGGGACCGGTCAGTATCTAGTAATTACAAACCAGCAGGGGATGCTAATCCTGAGATCCCTTTCAGACCTGTATCTCGTCTTCCTGTCCTTGCTATAATCTCAGTATGTATCAGAGGAAAAAACAGAAGTGGGGATTTCAGATCTCTAGAAATACGAACGCAGGGGGCTCATTACATTAGATTTGCCAGACTCCATCAGTTGCCATGCTACATGGCTGCCAACATCATTAATATTACTTTAAAAAAAAGGTTGATTTGGAAATTCACATTAGATGTAGATTAGATATACATGTTCACTATAGGTAGTCAATAAGGTCTATGTAGCAGGCACTTTGTAACTCGTTGGTTGTCTATGCTAAATACACTTAAATTGTCATCTGATTGTTCTGCACATTGATGGATTTATACAAAAAAAATACACATGCTAATTAAAAAAAAGAAAATAAAATATTGCTCACAACACAAAATCTTGGTGACTTAATTTTAAAACTTTTAATGTTCTAAAGGTAAAAATACAATAATATACAAACACTGCCTGTGTTTATTAGGGGTATTATCTTTATAATATTAATATACTTTAATATAAGAATATTTTTCAGTGAGTGTCCAATCTGTTGTGTAAGATTTTCTGGTTTTGAATCAATATAACTTTATTTTAAATGTTTTATCATGTTATTGGGCAGTACGTGGCCAGTCATTTCCCTTGACCATGGTATCACATGGAAAGTATATACTTCCCCCACAACCCAATACAAGTGTCCTTAGTTCATGCTTGGCCCTTGATTAGATCCATAAATTCCTACACATCTTAAATTATATCTTAGCTTACATCTTTAAAAAGTTATGAACTTATGAAATATTCATTCAATCCAAGATTTGAACGGTCAATTGTAAGCGGTCATTACGAAAAAGGTGCTTCACTAGAATAAGATTTCAAGACTGAATGTCAAGCTTCATCTGTTCTGTACTGTAGGGGTCAACCAAACATATAAAATATATCCAAAATGCATACAATATAAGGAGTAATAGAAGAAAATAGTGAGCAATAGAGAGCAGTCAGTCAACTGAGAAAAATGTAGTCCATACAGCAGAGCTCATATCTCCCCAAGTTTCAAGAAAACTGTCCTCGAAGGTTAAACTTTAGTTAATCCAGGTGAGTTTATATAGTATTGGGTTTGATGTGTTTTATGGCACTGTAAATGTCCCACCTAACTAAAGAAATACCCATCAAGTACAAAATGTAACATGACATAAGAAGGAATATTACATTAGTTTCAGATACAGGGAGCAGAGTATGCTTTTATATTACAAAACTTAAAAAAAAAAAAAAAAAAACACAAGAACAACTTATATATAACATATGTACATAACAACAAGCATAATAAGGGATAGTTTGAAAGGAAGAGAGATGTACAATATAAAAAATAGCATCTAGGACTTCAGATCACTTGGTTTTATTTATTTATTTAAAAATACATGTGTTCTTAAACATATTTTGGAACTCCTGTATCTCTTCACAATTCTTATTAACCATGACTACATGTCGTAGTTAATAAGAGGTGAAAAGAGACACAGGACTTCCCCAACATTATAAACATACCATAATGTTTTTTCTTTTATTTAAATTTGACCCATAATATTGTTATTTTCGCAGATTATATCTAATTCAAGCTTGATAATTCTGGGTCTGACTTTTCATAAAAGGAAAGGAATGGCATGTCGGTATCCATACGCCAATTTCTTAAATGAAGATAATGATCTCAGCAAATCTGAAAGCAGCACTATTTTAAGATTAATTGCTTCTGGATTTTCCATTATTCATAATATGTACATTATGTTTTTATCTGATTCTTGTATGCTATGCTTCATTACACTAATTCTAATGAGCATTATCCTGTTGGTAGTCATTAAGTCCTTGGTGGAAAGTCTTTAAATAACATTTCTAATAATCTGCCAATTGAAAAGAACATCTGACACCATTACGACGATTGCACTCGAGACAAAAAAAAGTGATATATCTATACATGTGGCTGGATGACAGTGCAATTGTTCCTAAAGAAAGAAGGTGGCACTATAAAAAGTAAAAAAAAAAAAAAAACACAGTAGATAAGGAAATCCTTTACATGTTTGTGAAGTTTGTAATAGACAATAACAGCTGTGTAAGTTATGGGCATAATAGCAATTTCAGAGAATATCTTCATCTTAGCAGACTAGTGCATGAAAGCTGCTATGAACATCATGCTTCCTTTCCAAGAAACAAGCAGAAGGTAAAAATAAGGGCAAGCAAGGAATGTCGAGAGGGTAATTGTATCACATGCTGAAATATCGGAATACACCAAAAAGTGAACAAATCCCCCTTCCCCCTCTCTCTATTCTTAAACAGAAAAAAATGGTCAGAACATGCCCACTCAGTCTCCAAGCACATACAGTGCCTTGCAAAAGTATTCACCCCCCTGACTTTTTACCTATTTTGTTACATTACAGCCTTAATTTCAATGTTTTGTTAATCTGAATTTTTATGTGATGGATCAGAACACAATAGTCTAAATTGGTGAAGTGAAATGAGAAAAATATATACATAAAACTATTTTTTAGAACTAGAAAACAGAAAATTGGCATGTGCGTATGTATTCAGCCCCTTTGTTATAAAGCCCCAAAAAAGCTCTGGTGCAGCCAATTACCTTCAGAAGTCACATAATTCGTGAAATGATGTCCACCTGTGTGCAATCTAAGTGTCACATGATCTGTCATTACATAATCACACCATTTTTTAAAGGCCCCAGAGGCTGCAAGAGGCACCACTAACCAAACACTGCCATGAAGACCAAGGAACCCTCCAAACAAGTAAGGGACAATGTTGTTGAGAAGAAAAAAGTCAGGGTTAGGTTATAAAAAAAATATCCTTTCTTTGATGATCTCCAGGAGCACCATCAAATCTATCATAAACAAATGGAAAGAACATGGCACAAAAGCAAACCTGCCAAGAGACGTCCGCCCACCAAAACTCACGGACTAGGCAAGAAGGGCATTAAGCAGAGAGGAAGCACAGAGACCTAAGGTAACCCTGGAGGAACTGCAGAGTTTCACAGCAGAGACTGAAGTATCTGTACATAGGACAATGAGCCGTACGCTCCATAGAGTTGGGCTTTATGGCAGAGTGGCCAGAAGAAAGCCATTACTTTCAGCAAAAAACAAAATGGCACCTTTTGAGTTTGCGAAAAGGCATGTGGGAGACTCAAAAAATGTATGGAGGAAAGTGCTCTGGTCTGATGAGACTAAAATTGAACTTTTCGGCCATCAATGAAAACTCTAAGTCTGGCGCAAACCCAACACATCACATCACCCAAAGAACGCCATCCCCACAGTGAAACATAGTGGTGGCAGCATCAGAGTTGAGGGAAAGATGGATGGTGCTAAATACAGGGATATTCTTGAGCAAAACCTGTACCACTTTGCGTGATTTGAGGCTAGGATGGAGGTTCACCTTCCTGGCAGGACAATGACCCCAAACACACTGCTAAAGCAACATTTGAGTGGTTTTAAGCGAAACATGTAAATGTGTTGGAATGGCCTAGTCAAAGACCAGACCTCAATCCAATAGAAAATCTGTGGTCAGACTTAAAGATTGCTGTTCACAAGCACAAACCATCAAACTTGAAGGAGCTGGAGCATTTTTGCAAGGAGGAATGGGCAAAAATCCCAGTGGTAAGATGTGGCAAGCTCATAGAGACTTATCCAAAGTGACATGGAGCTGTGATTGCCGCAAAAGGTGGCTCTACAAAGTATTGACTTTAGGGGGGTGAATAGTTATGCACTTTTTCTGTTATTTTGTCCTATTTGTTGTTTGCTTCACAAAAAAAAAAAATCTTGTGGGCATGTTCTGTAAATTAAATGATGCAAATCCTCAAACAATCCATGTTAATTCCAGGCAAAACCAAATAAAAGTTTCCCTAAAAATCCTACAATGTCCCTGGTTTTACACAACTGCGAAGGTTGCCAATTTGTTAGAAACTTCACATACAAATGAAGTGTTTGCCTAGTCTACACGGATTTTCTTTAACCATGCAGGATAGTGTGTGTGACCCTGTCTTTGTTGGTGTAACTGAACAGCAGTACTTTATCTACATGAATTATTATAGTCTGACTAATACATGGAACTGAAATCTCTCTTATAACAAGCACATTTGTTTGCCAGGAAACTAAAATCCTATACTTTCATATAAAATTATGCTTTGTCAGTAGAGGAACAATGAACTTTATTCACTCTCATTAGAAATAGAAAAATTCTCCAGTTTTCATGGTGTCTCATGGAGCCTTTTCACTAGAGAGTAAAGCCATCAATAAAAATTAAAAAGCCAGTCTTATAGCAGCCTTGTCCAAGTGTATTCTTTGAGTACCTGAGCCATTCCATATTTTCAAGATATCTCTGTGTGAGCACTGAGAGTAAATAAGCTGATTGACCGACATGTATATAAACAAAATATCCCGAGAAACTAGAGTGATACCAGCACTCAAATAAGTTTAACTTGAATGAAGATATTCACCTATATACAGCTCAAAAGCTAATCTATCATTATATTCACATCTAGAATATGCAAGATTATATATATATATATATGTGTGTAAAGTCCTCCATGAACTGTATTTTTTGACATAAGCAAAATTGCAGTATTTACATATTATTCAATTATTTATGGCACTGTGACTTTTTGTATTAAAGCATATGCCAAATATGAGGTAACTATTTTCAATGTTAATGTTTGCTATATAGTCAATTTTCGACTTGCATGTCTTTAACTTATAGAGATTCATTCCAGGTTCTGAATAGTGGATAAGTTAAAGACATGCAAGTCGAAAACGTACTATATAACAAACATTAACAGTGAAAATAGTGTAACGGAACCCATCACTGTTTTACCCTGTTTTATGATTATTATGGTTAAAATATGATCCTAATATATGTATGTTGGTTGATGCTCTGCAGAATATTGTCCCAAACATTTACAGCTACTTGGCATGGGAGATAATCTCGTTACAGCGACTCCGCATAAGATAAAGGAAGTCTATTGTATAGTATTTTCATTCTCAGATAAGAACAAAGAAGTGTAATTGAATCAATGTCTGATTGTATCAAAGTTGCCAGGGAGGTGTGACCCACCTATTGTTCTCTTTATGGGTATTGTGCAGCCAAATATGGGGGATGTGGATTGCCTGTGGGAAGAGATGGGTATAAATATTTCTGCAATGACAAAATAAAGTCAGTATTCATTTGACTCCCAAATTGTGTGTCGTCCAATATGGGAGGTCGGGAATGGTGAAACTGTAGTGCCTCGTGGGTATTTTATCGTATACCAGCGGAGATTTTGGACTGCGTGTTCCTGCTCCGTTACATTTGTTGGCAAGTGGTGGAATTGTTCCCACGGTCAGAAGGACAGCTACAGGAGACACCATTCCGTGGAGTACAAATTGAGGGCAACGCTAGTATCCGTACAGCGCCCCTGGCTACAGCAGGATGGAACCGGCTAGTTTTTGGACAGCGTTCCATGATGAGGATGAGAAGGAGGCCGCAGACTACAGGGAGACAGACAGAATGGAACTCTGGTATGATGCCCTGCAAGATGCCCAATGGCGGCGAGGTGAGAGTCTCCCCAGTGATGAGCAGCGGCTACAGAAGCGTGTGGCGATGCGGATGTATCTATTGGGAGAGCAGCCCCTGGATGAGTGGGTGACAAGACTAGAAACCCTGGTATGGCGAGAGCTCTGGCTAGACAACGCATACCAGGCCCTCTGGTGGCATACCGTTCGACTTACCCCCTGGACGGCTGAACACGACTTACCGGAGGGGGATGATTATGATGGCCCGGGTTTATTATGGGATTCCTTGGAGGACGATATTGATCTTGGCAGCACGGAGGGGTCTAGGTTTTGGGACATCTATGACTACCGGATGGGCATGTATGTCTGGGATGACGAAGGCGAGGTGAGCAAAGACATGACCCACCTGGTAACGAGAGAGTGGGAGCTGGAGCAGGACTACCAACACCTGCTCAGCCTTGTGCAGCCCCAACCTACTCGACAAGCAGAACCAGACTTCATTGACTGGTCCTGGGATGACCTCCAGATGGCAGGTAGAGATGGGACCGAGGTCTCTCTACCGGCCCTACAGGGGGCAGAAGGTGTCGTCCTTCCCCCCCAGCGGCAGTGTGAACCCCAGGGGGCAGAAGGTGTCGTCCTTTCCCCCCAGCGGCAGTGTGAACCCCAGGGGGCAGAAGGTGTCGTCCTTCCCCCTCAGCGGCAGTGTGAACCCCAGGGGGCAGAAGGTGCCGTCCTTTCCCCCCAGCGGCAGTGGGAACCCCAGGGGGCAGAAGGTGTCGTCCTTCCCCCTCAGCGGCAGTGTGAACCCCAGGGGGCAGAAGGTGTCGTCCTTTCCCCCCAGCGGCAGTGTGAACCCCAGGGGGCAGAAGGTGTCGTCCTTTCCCCCCAGCGGCAGTGTGAACCCCAGGGGGCAGAAGGTGTCGTCCTTCCCCCCCAGCGGCAGTGTGAACCCCAGGGGGCAGAAGGTGTCGTCCTTTCCCCCCAGCGGCAGTGTGTACCCCAGGGAGCAGAAGGTGTCGACCTTCCTCCACAGCGGCAGTGTGAACCCCAGGGGGCAGAAGGTGTCGTCCTTCCCCCTCAGCGGCAGTGTGAACCCCAGGGGGCAGAAGGTGTCGTCCTTCCCCCCCAGCGGCAGTGTGTACCCCAGGGAGCAGAAGGTGTCGACCTTCCTCCCCAGCGTCAGTGGGTACTCCAGGGGGCCAAAGGTGTCGTCCTTCCCCCCCAGCGGCAGTGTGAAACACAGGGGGCAGAAGGTGTCATCCTTCCCCCCCAGCGACAGTTTACCCTAACCAGGGGAGACACCAATCTCCCAGACGGCGCAGATGGGACCGTGGTCTCTGCGCCCACAGCTTGTCCAGATCCCCAACTACCGTCACTGGGACAACCGGAGGAGGGGGTAAGTACAAACTCCCCTCCCCAGCTAACTTCTAATGTGGCCCCAGGGTTAACAGAGGAAATGTTAACCCCCACTGACCCCCACGTTTCCCTGGCTACTGAGCCGGAATATGTCCCAAGTACCCCAGCAGAAGAGCTGACAGCGGGGCAGAGTGCAGTCGGCCTCTGCCCTCCCTTTGTCCCTGGTACAGAGCAGGAGGTCCTGCAGGTTATACCAGCAGAAGAGCTGGCATCAGGGCAGAGTGCCGCTGGCCTCTGCCCCTCAAGTCCCCTCAGCGTGTTGCACCATCACCCCAGCGAAATATCCAGGTGCCTGGTTAGACTTCCCCCCAAAGGGGAGATGTGTGACGAAGTGGCCTTCGCCACTTTGGCTTGGAGAGGACTGTTTGCCAGCCTCCTGCCCTGCGACTATGGCCCTGGTACATATTGCCCTTTGGAACCAGTGTTCGGCCATACCAGAGTGTAAGTCACTCATTCTGGCCCTTTACATACAGGGGGGTCATTCTGTACTTGCCCTGTGGGAGCGGTGATACCCCAGATAGCTATGCCATGGAGCCCAATCATATGATGAAAGACTATGGGAAAGACTTTAGCTACATGGCAATTGAACTGTGTGAAGAGGATCTGAGCGCTATTCGGTGGTTTTGTGCGCTCAGATCCCAGCTATCTGGGGATATGGGAAATGTGAGTAAATGTGAATTGCAGTAATGCTGATGGGTTGTCAAACTAGAGAATTGACCAACAAATACTTTTGTCCGGACATCCCCAGGCCGATCCGTTGGGATCAGACCGTGTATGCCGGCTTATGGTCACGGGGGAGGTGTGTAACGGAACCCATCACTGTTTTACCCTGTTTTATGATTATTATGGTTAAAATATGATCCTAATATATGTATGTTGGTTGATGCTCTGCAGAATATTGTCCCAAACATTTACAGCTACTTGGCATGGGAGATAATCTCGTTACAGCGACTCCGCATAAGATAAAGGAAGTCTATTGTATAGTATTTTCATTCTCAGATAAGAACAAAGAAGTGTAATTGAATCAATGTCTGATTGTATCAAAGTTGCCAGGGAGGTGTGACCCACCTATTGTTCTCTTTATGGGTATTGTGCAGCCAAATATGGGGGATGTGGATTGCCTGTGGGAAGAGATGGGTATAAATATTTCTGCAATGACAAAATAAAGTCAGTATTCATTTGACTCCCAAATTGTGTGTCGTCCAATATGGGAGGTCGGGAATGGTGAAACTGTAGTGCCTCGTGGGTATTTTATCGTATACCAGCGGAGATTTTGGACTGCGTGTTCCTGCTCCGTTACAAATAGTTACATCATATTTGGTATATGCTTGAATACAAACCCTATACAACATATTTCTGATAATTTAAACAGTAAAGAAATATATCAGTCTTTGTGGGGATTTGATTTCTGGAACTTCACCACCAGACTCTGTAGCTTTACCTATTGTTCTACTTGATCTGCTCACAATAGCTGCTAGAACATAATCAAGTAGTTTACAGTTCATTTAGCCACTGCCAGATTCAAAAACTTTATTTACACCTGATACTAATTGATATGTATTACATCCAAATACTCTAATACACTGAAATAGCCTGACTTCTATTGATCATAACTATATAAAAACGTATATCCCTTTTCAACGCCCTCTTTATGATGGTGCAGAGCACTTTTGTGGTCCTTTAATAATATTATCATATAAATAAACAACAAACTGTGAGCACCAACATTTCAAGTGATTCACATGCTTCTATCCTCTGGGAAACAAAGATAAACTAGAAAACAAACAAACAAACAAAAACAACAAAAGAGCAAACAAGTATCCAATACTGTAGCAAATAGAATATTAAATCAAACAAGACACAAAAAGGTACCTCCAAAAGAGACTCAGGAACAGACAAAAAATGCTACATTTTGTCCAAAGGAAGCAAAAGTTTTTATGTTTGTTTTTATTATTAATCATGTTGACTTTGGACAAAACATGTTGGATTGTTTTTAATGGTCTGTTCCCGATTTGGTTTTGTAGGTGTCTTTGTAACTTATTTTATACAATCTATCTACTACACTATAAGGTTCTTTTTGCTCTTTTCCTCTCCCTGATTTATATTTTCTGCTAATAACATTAGAGCAGAATATGCACATCTGGGCCTCCTGTTTTGTAGCAGCATTCTTTGACTTTTCACTACATACAAGATATGATGTGTTGTACTATGTAATGAAATGCAAAATGAATGTGCAAGTCCACGCTTAAGCTGATTTTTATTGTTAACTTTACAAAATGATCTGCCAGTTAAAACACAGTGAACAGGTGCACAGTAAGACTTATGTTGCATGGAAAAATAAATCACTGCACGAACCAGCTGCTTAAATCATACTTTTACTAGAGGGTACAAAGCATATTACAATAGGTCAGTCACACATATAGAAGATGAATCTCAATGATAACCATAATGATAATCTATGATATTTTTTGAATTCTCCGACATGAGATATATGCACATGAACTCGCCATGACATCACATCATTGTAATATGTAATATTATCCGATCAATCACTGTTTAACTTCAGAATTCCCCACAATGTACATGGTATGCAACACGGCTAAAGCCAGATGTATATAAGATGTAATTTTCATATGTAAAAAAATGAATGTTTTACAGTGCCTTGCAAAAGTGTTTGAGTTTACTTTGATGGCCACAAATTAAAATTTTAGTCTCATCAGACCAGAGCACCTTCCTCCATACATTTTGAGAGTCTCCCACATGCCTTTTCACAAACTCAAAAACTGCCATTTTGTTTTTTGCTGAAAGTAATGGCTTTCTTCTGGACACTCTGCCATAAAGCCCAACTCTATGGAGCGTACGGCTTATTGTTGTCCTATGTACAGATACTCCAGTCTCTGCTGTGGAACTCTGCAGCTCCTCCAGGGTTACCTTAGGTCTCTGTGCTGCCTCTCTCATTAATACCCTCCTTGCCCGGTCCGTGAGTTTTGGTGGGCAGTAGGCTCTTGGCAGGTTTGCTGTTGTGCCGTGTTCTTTCCATTTGCTTATGATAGATTTGATGGTGCTCCTAGGGATCATCAAAGATTGGGATAATTGTTTTATAACCTAACCCTGACTTGTACTTCTCAACAACATTGTCCTTACTTGTTTGGAGAGTTTCTGGTCTTCATGGCAGTGTTTGGTTAGTGGTGCCTCTTGCTTAGGTGTTGCAGCCTCTGGCGCCTTTCAAAAAAGGTGTGTATATGTAATGACAGATCACGTGACACTTAGATTACACACAGGTGGACATCATTTCACTAATTATGTGACTTCTGAAGGTAATTGGCTGCACCAGAGCTTTTTTGGGGCTTTATAACAAAGGGAGTGAATACATACGCACATGCCAATTTTCTCTGTTTTCTATTTCTAAAAAATAGTTTTAGGTATATATTTTTCTCATTTCACTTCACCAATTTAGACTATTGTGTTCTGAACCATCACATAAAATTCAGATTGACAAAACATTGAACTTAAGGCTGTAATGTAACAAAATAGGTAGAATGTCAAGAGTGGTGAATACTTTTGCAAGGCACTGAATATTGGTTAAAATAAACTACCGTAAATGTAAATAAAGGTTTGTCAAAGATTAAAAAAAAAAAAAAAAAAAAAGGAGTTTGAGTGTTATGTGTTTTCCACATGATTTACTTGGGAGAGGGACGGACGGACGAAAGGAGAGGGACGGACGGAGAGAGCGAGCGAGCGGAAAGAGAGAGCGAGCGAGAGAGCGGAAAGAGAGAGCGAGCGAGAGAGCGGAAAGAGAGAGCGAGCGAGAGAGCGAGCGAGAGAGCGAGCGAGAGAGCGAGCGAGAGAGCGGAAAGAGAGAGCGAGCGAGAGAGCGGAAAGAGAGAGCGAGAGAGCGGAAAGAGAGAGCGGAAAGAGAGAGCGGAAAGCGAGAGCGGAAAGCGAGAGCGGAAAGCGAGAGCGGAAAGCGAGAGCAGAAAGCGAGAGCAGAAAGCGAGAGCAGAAAGAGCGAGCAGAAAGAGCGAGCAGAAAGAGCGAGCAGAAAGAGCGAGCAGAAAGAGCGAGCAGAAAGAGCGAGCAGAAAGAGCGAGCAGAAAGAGCGAGCAGAAAGAGCGAGCAGAAAGAGCGAGCAGAAAGAGCGAGCAGAAAGAGCGAGCAGAAAGAGCGAGCAGAAAGAGCGAGCAGAAAGAGCGAGCAGAAAGAGCGAGCAGAAAGAGCGAGCAGAAAGAGCGAGCAGAAAGAGCGAGCAGAAAGAGCGAGCAGAAAGAGCGAGCAGAAAGAGCGAGCAGAAAGAGCGAGCAGAAAGAGCGAGCAGAAAGAGCGAGCAGAGAGCTAGAGCGAAAAAAAAGAGCGAAAAAAGAGAGCAGAAAGCGAGAGCAGAAAGCGAGAGCAGAAAGCGAGAGCAGAAAGCGAGAGCAGAAAGCGAGAGCAGAAAGCGAGAGCAGAAAGCGAGAGCAGAAAGCGAGAGCAGAAAGCGAGAGCAGAAAGCGAGAGCAGAAAGCGAGAGCAGAAAGCGAGAGCAGAAAGCGAGAGCAGAAAGCGAGAGCAGAAAGCGAGAGCAGAAAGCGAGAGCAGAAAGCGAGAGCAGAAAGCGAGAGCAGAAAGCGCGAGCAGAAAGCGCGAGCAGAAAGAGAGAGCAGAAAGCGCGAGCAGAAAGAGCGAGCAGAAAGAGCGAGCAGAAAGAGCGAGCAGAAAGAGCGAGCAGAAAGAGCGAGCCGAAAGAGCGAGAAGAGAGCTAGAGCGAAGAGAGCGAAAAAAAAGAGCGAAAAAAGAGAGCAGAAAGAGAGAGCAGAAAGAGAGAGCGAAGAGAGCGAGAGCGAAGGGAGCGAAAAAAGAGAGCAGAAAGAGAGAGCAGAAAGAGAGAGCAGAAAGAGAGAGCAGAAAGAGAGAGCGAGAGAGCAGAAAGAGAGAGCGAGAGAGAGAGAAAGAAAGAGAGAGCGAGAGAGAATGAGAAAAAAGAGAGAGCGAGAGAGAAGAAAGAGAGCGAGAGAGAAGAAAGAGAGCGAGAGAGAGCGAGAAAAGAAAGAGAGAGCGAGAGAGAGAGAGAAGAAAGAGAGAGCAAGAAATAGAGAGAAGAAAGAGAGAGCGGGAGATAGAGAGAAGAAAGAGAGAGCGAGAGATAGAGAGAAAAAAAAGAGAGAGCGAGAGATAGAGAGGAAAAAAAAGAGAGATAGAGAGAAGAAAGCGAGAGCGAGAGATAGAGAGAAGAAAGCGAGAGCGGGAGAGAGAGAGAGAAGAAAGCGAGAGCGGGAGAGAGAGAGAAGAAAGCGAGAGCGGGAGAGAGAGAGAAGAAAGCGAGAGCGGGAAGAAAGAGAGAGAAGAAAGAGAGAGAAGAGAGAGAGAAGAGAGAGAGAAGAGAGAGAGAAGAGAGAGAGAAGAGAGAGCGAGAAGAAAGAGAGCGAGAGAGAGGAGAGAGCAAGAGAGAGAGAAGAGAGAGCAAGAGAGAGAGAAGAAAGAGAGAGCAAGAGAGAGAAGAAAGAGCGAGAAGAAAGAGAGAGCGAGAAGAAAGAGAGAGCGAGAAGAAAGAGAGAGCGAGAAGAAAGAGAGAGCGAGAAGAAAGAGAGAGCGAGAAGAAAGAGAGAGCGAGAAGAAAGAGAGAGCGAGAAGAAAGAGAGAGCGAGAAGAAAGAGAGAGCGAGAAGAAAGAGAGAGCGAGAAGAAAGAGAGAGCGAGAGAAGAGAGAGCGAGAGAAGAAAGAGAGCGAGAGAGCGAGAGAAGAAAGAGAGCGAGAGAAGAAAGAGAGCGAGAGAGCGAGAGAAGAAAGAGAGCGAGAGAGCGAGAGAAGAAAGAGAGAGCGAGAGATAGAGAGAAGAAAGAGAGAGCGAGAGATAGAGAAGAAAGAGAGAGCGAGAGATAGAGAAGAAAGAGAGAGCGAGAGATAGAGAAGAAAGAGAGAGCGAGAGAGAGAGAAGAAAGAGAGCGAGAGAGAGAGAGAAGAGAGAGCGAGAGAGAAGAGAGAGTGAAGAAGAAAGAGAGAGCGAGAGAGAGAGAGAAGAAAGAGAGCGAGAGAGAGAGAGAAGAAAGAGCGAGAGAGCGAGAGAAGAAAGAGAGAGCGAGAGAGCGAGAGAAGAAAGAGAGAGCGAGAGAAGAAAGAGAGAGCGAGAGATAGAGAAGAAAGAGAGAGCGAGAGATAGAGAAGAAAGAGAGAGCGAGAGATAGAGAAGAAAGAGAGAGCGAGAGAGAGAGAAGAAAAAGAGAGCGAGAGAGAAAGAAGAAAGAGAGCGAGAGAGAGAGAGAAGAGAGAGCGAGAGAGAGAAGAAAGAGAGAGAGAGAAGAAAGAGAGAGAGAGAAGAAAGAGAGAGAGAGAAGAAAGAGAGAGAAGAAAGAGAGAGAGAGAGAGAGCGAGAATAGAGAAGGAGAGAGCGAGAATAGAGAAGGAGAGAGCGAGAATAGAGAAGGAGAGAGCGAGAATAGAGAAGGAGAGAGCGAGAATAGAGAAGGAGAGAGCGAGAATAGAGAAGGAGAGAGCGAGAATAGAGAAGGAGAGAGCGAGAATAGAGAAAGAGAGAGCGAGAGAGAGAGAAGAAAGAGAGAGCGAGAGAGAGAGAAGAAAAAGAGAGCGAGAGAGAGAGAAGAAAGAGAGCGAGAGAGAGAGAGAAGAGAGAGCGAGAGAGATAAGAAAGAGAGAGAGAGAGATAAGAAAGAGAGAGAGAAGAAAGAGAGAGAAGAAAGAGAGAGAGAGAAGAAAGAGAGAGAGAGAAGAAAGAGAGAGAGCGAGAATAGAGAAGGAGAGAGCGAGAATAGAGAAGGAGAGAGCGAGAATAGAGAAGGAGAGAGCGAGAATAGAGAAGGAGAGAGCGAGAATAGAGAAGGAGAGAGCGAGAATAGAGAAGGAGAGAGCGAGAATAGAGAAGGAGAGAGCGAGAATAGAGAAGGAGAGAGCGAGAATAGAGAAGGAGAGAGCGAGAATAGAGAAGGAGAGAGCGAGAATAGAGAAGGAGAGAGCGAGAATAGACAAGGAGAGAGCGAGAATAGACAAGGAGAGAGCGAGAATAGACAAGGAGAGAGCGAGAATAGAGAAGGAGAGAGCGAGAATAGAGAAGGAGAGGGCGAGAATAGAGGAGAAAGAGAGCGAGAATAGAGAAGGAGAGAGCGAGAATAGAGAAGGAGAGAGCGAGAATAGAGAAGGAGAGAGCGAGAATAGAGAAGGAGAGAGCGAGAATAGAGAAGGAGAGAGCGAGAATAGAGAAGGAGAGAGCGAGAATAGAGGAGAAAGAGAGAAGGAGAGAGCGAGAGCGAGAGCAGGAGAGAAAATAGGAGCCCTCCGCTATGACCTGCTGTTCTTGGGGCACACTACATGGTATAGCCCACAGTTTCATTGAGGTATATACAGGTGGTCCCTCGGTTACGGACGAGGTACGTTCTTGAGAATGTCCTTATGTCCAATATCAATATGAATAATAATAAAAATACTAGAATGGCTCATGTTATATTAACAATACAGCTTCATACTGCAATAATAATATTAAAAAAATTATAATAACTCTGTATTGTAATAGCAAGTTACAGAAAGCATTTTCTTTTTCTTTTAATTCAAACAGAACATAAAAACAAACTCGTGCAAAAAGCCTTGGTGGTTTGTTTCTGGTTGTTTCTGGTTCGTTTTATTGTTTAAGAAATTTAAACTTTCTTTCATAGTCCAAAATATCTTCATCTATTCTATGTATATATATATATATATATATAATAGATGAAGATATTTTGGACTATGAAAGAAAGTTTAAATTTCTTAAACAATAAAACGAACCAGAAACAGCGAGGACTTTTACAGTTGCTAAATATACAACGCATTCAAGTGATTATTTCACATTTAAAACCTCTTCGGGGGGGCATATAACTAGATGTCTGCGATTTCTATTTCCACATGTGTTAGAGATATAAAAATAAATAATGCTAAGAAAAAGAAAAAAAACTTACTTTACAGTAAAGATGTGTCTGACTCAGCCCATGTTGGTGATGAGAGCTGTAAATTTCTCTGGGGTATAATGAGCTCCCCTTGGCACTGAATGAGTTAATCAAATTGTATACAAAATAGGAAGTGTTAAAATGATTTAGCCAAACCAAGCTGTTTGGCTGGCTTAGAGTCCCTTCATTTTTGCTTTATACTATAATCTAAGCAACTCCATGTGTCAGCACACACATAAGAAAAAGCGATAGTCTGTTGTATATGCCAAAATAAACTCAGCAAAAGTTCTGCTTAAAATCCAGAGACTTTTCCCCCCTCACAGCAGCCACATGTGCATATGGAAATAATTAGCAGGTAGATGATATATAAACAATTTCAATACCTGACAATTTATCAAACATTTCTATTTAGCTTTCACTCAAAAAACACCAGCCCGAGCCAAACTGATTTTTGATTATCCTTTGGGTGAAACTTGCACTATAAACTAAAAGGTGTTTTTATTTTGTTATTTAATGGGAGAAAATGTTTAACTTTTATACTTTCCACAGGGGGAAAATGTGAAACAGGTATTCTTCTGTGAGACAATACAGACAGTTTTGAGTGCAAAAATATTTTCCTAATTTGCAGAGGATGAAAACATCAAAGCTGCCAAGGAGGAAAATTACAAAATATTTACCAGTGCCTAGTATGATATATAAGAAGGCACTGCACAGGGATTGTTTATGCAAGAAAGTGCAGGCACTTATTTATATTAGAGCCATTCACATATATAGTTGCAAGCATGCGGGTTGTTGCTAACGCTGTGGGCTCGCGTAGCGAGGGCCTCAGTTGCTGGCATGGAGCGCCGAAGTAAATACGAGATGCAGAACTTAGAAAAAAAAAAAAAAAACATTACGACCTCGCAAAAATACGACCTTATCGCCCGAAACCCGCACACATGAAAACATAAAAAAACACAATAAATACACACAACAAATACATAAAAAGCTTACCTACAGCAAGGTGGGGGGGCACCCAGGATCTCAAAAACTGAAGTTACACCTCAATTTCACTTGAAATACCAGAGTTTAGACACCCGAAAATCCCCTAAGCGAGAGAAAAAATGGCAGCCGAAAAAAACAAAAACGAGGCTACAGGACTCTAAAGACGCAAAACACCACCGAACACATACGGATTTTCTGAAAAAGACGGACGCGATCCAAGAACAAGGAATCCAAATCAGCCATAGATGCGTACCACACATTAGGCGCCATATTACAACACTAACTTACACAATGCAGAAGTGCAGAAATACACAGCTACCCTAACAGGTTTTCCTCGCGCACGCAGCCTACGGGGTGGTAAGGTCACAATAAGAAAGCAGACCCATCATACAGGAAAGGGAATTATGAAGGGGGCATGGGGGTGGATTCTTTTGTGCTGTTTTTAAAATATATGTGTAAGAAGAATAAAGTGCCAGTCTGTCTCTGCACTAATTCAGGGTGCATGTCTATTTCTAATTAAAGGGATCTGATTTCCCTGCTTCTCCATGAATGAGGTTCTGATCCCTTAGCATCCAAGACACTGCTCTCTCGTAGTTCACATCAAGATCAAACATTTCACGTCTCCTTCTCTGGCACATCTTCTTCTCCTCACCCTCCGTTTGTGGTTGTACCCCAAGGTTCAGTCCTATGCCCCCTCCTCTTCTGCATCTATACATTCTCACTTGGTACCCTAATAAACTATTTTGGATTACAGTATCATCTCTATGAAGATGACACTCAAATCTACCTCTCGGCACCAAATCCATCCCCCCACGTCTCCAACTGCCTCTCAAGTATATATCCTCCTGGATATTTGCCCACCGCCTCAAACTCAACATGTCTAAGACTGAGCTCCTAATCTTACCTCCCTCTACTACAGCTTAAATTCCTCAAATTTCTCTCACTGTCAACAATGTCATCATCACTCCCACCAAACAAGCTCGCTGTCTTGGGGATCTACCGGACCCTGCCCTCGCTTTCATTTCTCACATACAGTCACTAACAAAACTTTCCTTTTCCATCAAAAAACATGTCCAAAATACATCACGACCTTACACAAGTCACAACTAAGATTCTAATACAATCTCTCATCATTTCTCGCCTTCAGTATTGCAACTTGCTTCTTGCTGTACTGCCCTCCACCTGTCTCTCCTACTTCAATGCATAATGAATGCCTCCGCTAGACTCATCTACCATATACAACATTCAGTGTCTGCAGCACCTCTCTGTCAATCCTGTAGTCTCCAGAACAAAATTTAAAATCAGGACCCTAACTTACAAAGCCCTCAACAATGGTGCACCCCCTTAAATCTGTGCTCTCATCTCCAAATACTCCCCAGCCCTCCCTGATCTGCATGCCTCAAAACCTTAAAAATCTCACTAAAAACACATCTGTTTCAAGAAGCCCATCACCTTCCACACTAACATCTACAATTCTTCTCTCACCATCATGTACCACACCCAAAACCTTTAGGTTGTATGTTTGTGAGTTTTTAAGCTTGCAATGTGCTTTGGGAAAATCACTTAGGACACTGGATTCTAAGCTCAACGCCAGGGCCCTCCATCGTTTGTGATGTGTTTATATTGCTATTGTTTTTGCCTTGAACTTAACACATGCATAGCACTTCAGAATATGTTGGCGTGTTACAAATAAATGATAATACGATGATAATAATAACAATAAACTTCAGTATAGCATTTTACACAGATACAGACAACAAAAGGTTTGCAACATTTAATAGAGGTTTGTTTGACTGAATGAGGCAACAAAATGTGGATCTCCTGTGTCCCGTTTACAATTCAAAACAGTGCAGAGGTCAGTGAAACAAATATTCAATAACCCAGAGAGAACTCATTAGATGGATGTGTTTTATTAAAAGCTAACATTTTGTTTGCAGGGATTCCAATCCTAAAATTTATTCTGTAATCCTTTTGACTGATTTCACTTTAAAGTTTTTCATTTAAACAGCCAGAATTCCACTTAAAATAACATTGTAACAAAAACTCTTGTCAATCTGAATGTAAATTAAATTGGAGTAATGATAGTAAAGCATAATATCTGCATTTGCCCCCACTCCAAAATAGTTTTAACTATTTTATTCACTTTTTTTTTTATTGTTCATTTGCTCTCCACTTGGGGCTATACATTTTCAGTTCCTTTGGTCCCACCTATAATGTCATCTGTTGCATGGATTATTTCTTGGGGCACTGCTTTGATTCAGCACAGTGCAAATGTAGATCAGTGACCAGCCCCAATCTACTATTAACAAAGTTCTGGAGCAAAAGCTGCCACCCCTTCAAGAAAATCAGTGAAACAGAGAATGAATAAAACAATGGAGGAAGAGGAAGAGGAGAGTACTATTTTTAAAATGCTTTTGGGGAACAGATGTAAACAAAATGTTAACATATAAAACCACAAAACAAGCAGGTTAAAACAATTATAAAACCATTGTTTAGGACTGGACCAGAATGGTCCAACATAAGTCCTGCCCCAAGTTGAACACGATACTGTATGTGTATGGCAGAAATATTGTTGCAAGATTTTACTGTTGATCTTTTCGCTGTCAGTAGTCCAAGATTTAAATTTTCAACACCCACACATTGATATACTGCTGTGATATTAGTCATTAGTTTCAATAATTGACATATTTGAAGAAAAAAATAAAGTATGACTTAAATTAAATATTTGAAACAAATACAAAAACAAAAGTGTTGACAAAAGCAGGCATAGTTCCACACCACTTCTTTAAGATTGTTTTAAGGTTGCTTACTCATTTCATAAGTAAATTGGCACGTTAGGCCATGACCACATTAGCACCGGTAAGGCCCAAAATTTAACTGCTTTTAGTTATTGCTTAACTGTTATAGCATACTGTATTGAATATTAAACAGAGAACAGCTAAATGGATCCCAGATACCAATTATAAATACCTGCTGATGTCAATTATTTTGGTAGCAGTAGCAACAGCATTGTTGTCAGTGACACCCACAATAGCAGTCAGGACAACTGTATACATCTGGTATATCTTGCCACCATCCATGGATTGGCATTACAAACATCTTGGAGTACCCAAACATGGTTATCATAAGGATTAGTGGCTTATTGGGTGAACCCTAATTACTAGACTTATTACCCACTACATCATGTGAAATGACGAAGAATCCAGACACGCTCTGTTTTGTCAAATAAAAAATATCTCGAATTCTTATGTCCAACCAAAAACAGCAAGTGTTCAGTCTATGACCATTCTGCATCATCATTTTTTTTAATTTTTTTTCTACTTAAAACCTTTATCTCAATTGGTTGTGCTAACCCCTTATTGCTCCAAATGTATGTATGTATGTATGTATGTATATTTTTTTTTTATTACTGGCACCCTTAGGCTAATGTGTTTTAACAGTATATCTTGCTAATAATGTCTGTTTGAGGGCTCAGGTTGGTTAATTCATTTTAGGAAACGTCTACTGAATGTCATTTTAAACAAACCTGTACCAAACTGAAGCTAGTGTTAAATTGCACCAGTTATTTGTTTGCCTCACACGGTGCCGTACTTGTACAAATAGGGTCAAAGTCTTAGTTCGTGTTTTATTTTTAAGCAGCTCTGCAAAAATGGTTAACCAAGTGTTACAGGTATCGACACACTGACTTAAGTTATCTGGCCTTCTTCAATTATCCTTAAAGTAATAGTAAGCTCATAGAACTTGCTCTGCTGCATCTAGAAGAGCAAGTTATGTTTCAATCTAAAATAATATGTCTGTATGTGTTGTGCTTTTGCTTTCTCTGCTTTTCACTGTATTATTATTTTTCTTTGTTTACATATTTGGGTATGCCCCCAGGCTCCACGCCCATAAGCTATCTCTGTGTGTCTGCTGTCATCCAATAGCTGCTCTGGCCCTACATCATGCGCTTTGTTGCAATGGGGAAGTATCATCCAATCAGAAACTTTCCCATCACAGTACTGACAGGCAGAGTGCTCATGTGACAGCCTCTGCCTGTCTATAATGACGGTGCACCCCTACTTCACCTGCCTATGGCCCTCCTGTCCCTTTCCCCAAGGCCACCTCGCCAGCCCTGTGCCTCTCTGCATCCAGCTGTCTTGTTCTGCCTGCATGGATCCCTGCAGGGGAGAGGAGGAGCCACCACACCAGGGACATGAAGCAACATGGAGTTAAGAGACATGGCAGAGAGAGGGGGAAGGACAGAAGAGTCAGATGGAGAGTGCATGAAGGAGAGGAGAGGAGAGAGAGAGGAAAGGAGGGAGAAAGAGACGGAGAGTGAAAGAGAGAGAGAGAGAAGAGACATATACTGTATATCTCGTATTGTATCAAATACTCACATACAGTATGTGAGATGCAGTATCATATATATATATATATATATATATATATATATATATAGGAAACCTATAGACAGATGTAGTTACCTCCACAACTCTAGTTTCCATCCCTCCCATACTAAACAAGCAATAATTCATAGTAAAGTCATCAGATATCACCACATATGCTCAAACAATGAAGACCATGATAAACACAGTGTGAATCTTTAAGGCAGAAGGGTTACAAACCTTGTCATAACAGAGAAAGCATCCATTAAAACACCCCAGGAAGACGTATTACAGTACAAAAATAAAACTACTGCATGTACACCACTGGTAACCTTATACCATCCAGCTCTAAAAGAAATTTGCAAAATATTTAAGTATTTCCAGGCACTACTAACAGAGGACACAGAATTAAAACATTTTGTCCAATGAACAGCAGAACAGAGAAAATGGTACCAAACCTTGCAGTAAAATTTGTGTAGAGAACACATATAATAACAAGAGCTATAACATCAGAGGCTTATATTCATGCACATCCTCCAATGCCCTACTTTATGTGAAAGGGGATGCTACATTGGGTAAACCATATAAAAACTGCATCTAAGGATGAATCTACACAGACTTTCCATCAAAAAGCACAAAGACGGGGTGTGGCTAAGCTGCTGGAGAGGAAAGACATGTCCTGCAAGAGCTCCAGCTAAGGCCTGGGTTAATCTGGGACAATCGACCCCTATAGATGCCCTGAGTGACCAACAAACAATATCACTAAACTCAGAAGACCTAGGGGAACAAATTGATCCCAAAATTACCTTAAAAAAAAACAATAAAATCGGAAGAGTCCCCTGCATGGAATCCCTATCCAGCTGAACTTTTCCCCTTGGAAGCCTGGAGGGAGAGAGTGTGGAGCTGCACTGCTGAGGACATATATAAGCAGGTACAGGGGAGAGGCTATAGAGCTGTGGGGGGAGAAGATAGCCCTGATCCAAGGAAGGGGTACCCAGGGGGGCATCAGAAGCAAATTAGCCCCAGAAAAATTAAGCAATCCGGGGCCCCTTACCCACATATCCCCATCAAAGCTCTCCCCATACCCTGGGTCCAAGCAACCCAGCCCAACCTGTCTACTTAGACTCAGAACATTAAAAGTACACTGCACAGGGCTCACTTACCAACAGAGGCCCATGCTGCAGGCGCACATGTAGGGGGCTCCAAAAGCCCAAAGAGAACTTGCAGGCACAACCACCCCAGGAGACCCCCCCCTCTGGGTCCAAGAACCTCCCCAGAAGTCCACGGACCATAGACACATATCTGAGGTGGGTTCCTAAAAACAGGACAGTTCAGGTCCAAGAATCGTTGCACCCCAAGAGCGAAATTTGCAGCGTACAAAGGGTTAATCAGACACAGGCCACAGGATTACAAAACCATTTGTTTTTCAAGGCTAGTTTCCAGGCCGAATCCCTGCTTGTGTAACAGACTGTACTAGTGGAACTCTACTACCACCTAGTGGACAAAGTTCAAAAGCACCAAGCAAGTAAAAAGAGACAACCAAAGCTCAATTTTCAACTATAAGCATTTAAGCTATGACCACTTCGGTTCAAGAACTTTTAATAAATCCAAAAAGATGTAACTAGCAAAAAGCCCAGCAATATAGGGACGCTAACAATTGCTCTGGGACAAACCAAGTGAAACCAGGTCTCTGGCAACAACTTGATCTACAATACTCTCACTGAGATGGCAGGTGTTGCCACGAGAAAGAACAATAAAGGGATCCAATCTTACTGCCTACCCAAATCTTCAGCAAGTTCTCCCACCAATAAAACACTCACAGCCGCAGTCCACGCAGCAACAAGCTCTGAAATGTCAGCGCCTAGCACTAAAAGTGACATCCAGGACCTTAAAGACCTAATATCCAACTTCAGAGAGGAGGTCAAATCAGACATCCGGAAGGTGACAACAGAACTAACCACAGAAATTAAAAAGGTGGACGATAAAACAACAAAACTGGAAACTAAAATTTCGGAAATAATGCAACATAACAACAAGCTAACAGAGGAGATCTTGGCTTTGAAGGAGGAACAATCTAGACAACAGTTGCAACAGGAAGATCTAGAAAACAGATCTAGACGACAGAACATAAGGCTGAGGAATGTGCCGGAGTCTGTCAAGGACCTACACGCATACCTAAACGATCTATGTGAATTTCTCCTCCCAAACATACATCCAGAAAACTTAAGAATGGATCGGTTTCACAGAGCCCTAGGATTCCGTTCATCTCCACAGGAGCGCCCAAGAGACATCATTGCCAGATTCCACTACTACTCCACCAAAGAACTGTTCATGAAGGCCGCAAGAAAAGGCATCCCTCCCATCGAGGGGCACACACCGCTGCTTTTTTCTGATCTAGCCCCGACTACCCTTGCCAAAAGGAGACAACTGAAACCGGTTCTGGACTGTATCCTGGCTCAAGGATGGAGGTATACATGGGGTTTCCCTTTTCGCCTCAATATATCCAAAGAGGGAAAATTCTTCACCATCAGAACACTGGAGGAAGGCATTAACTTGCTGGCGGAATGGAACATCGGTTGTAACTGTCGGAGAGCAGTTACAACCAACAGAAAACCCGAGAGGAAGGAGTCCTCCCATGAACGGAGAAAAAGACTTACTACAATGAGTTGTCACTTATTTTGTTTCTCTGTTTTTTTTGTCTTTTTTTGCTTCATCTTCCTCTCTCTTCTTCTCTCTCTCTCCTTGTTTTCATGCTACTCTGACAACCAAAGCTAGTTGAATCTGAAAACGAGTAGATCCAATAAGGTAGCACCCACACCAGTGAAAGTTCTAATACACACTATAGACAGTTAACCCAGGCCGTAAAGGCAAAAGCAACACACACCTAGAAGGCGTCCTTACGGGCGCTAACACGTAGACTTCCAAAAACCCCTACAGTAGGGAAAGTTTAGGCGGACCAATTCAGTGTCAGTTTAGAGACACTAACTGGCCCACCAGTAAAATACGAAGAGGACAGCAAACGCTCTCCTCATAGTAGTTTAAATTACCACACTTTATTTAAGTAAGGAACACAATTAAGTTCAAACATACTAAGAGCCTTCCTGACCAACAGTAAGACACACAAACAGACTCAAGTACTTAGACTTCTTACCCAGGATTACCTTAGGGTTCCCCACTAGAGGAAAAGTAGGAACTTGCATAATTACTGAGCCAGGTTTTTATAATTCCGAAAGTTTAAGTATAAGCAATTTGGCTCATACTCTGTTGTCTTTTTTCCTTTGAGTACAGATACTCTCCCACACAGCCAGCTGCTGAGCAGTCTTCGGGCGGAAACCAGCAGGAGGCACAGGATAACGAAGTAACAGGCTTCCAGAAAGGTGAGATAGCCATTTAGACACACCAAAGGGTCATACTCCTCAATAAGAAATATGGACATTGTCATTGCGTCACACAACGCTCATGGTCTGAACGAACCAATCAAGAGGGGGGTAGCCTTGAGAAATTACCAAAAACTAAATCTTGATATCGTAATGATTCAGGAAACTCACTTTAGAAAACAAGCACTACCAAAATATTGGGGGGGAGTCTTTACTCAGGCATTCCATTCGACCGCAGATACCAAACAAAAGGGAGTCACGATTTTGTTCCACAGAAGACTCAACTTTCAGTTAAGTAAAATTCAAAAAGATAAAGATGGCAGGTTTTTAGCAGTACATGGGACCATACACGAACGTAAGGTTTCATTCTTGAACATTTACGCCCCGAACACAGATCAAACGCCATTCTTTCAAAAAATACAGAAACTCACAGATAGCTGGGAAGACGGACTTAAGATAATAGGAGGAGACATGAACGCGGTCTTAGACCCGCTCAAAGACAAGTCAAACGATTTAGGTTCACAAAAAATCCCCACAGCGACCAAAGCTCTCAAAAAACTCCTAAAATCAAACTGCATGATTGATACCTGGAGAAACATGAACCCCACAGAAAGGGAATACACATTTTTTTCCGCCAGACATGGTTCGCTCTCCAGAATAGACTATATCCTGATCCCACAGAACGTTACAGGGAACCTAACTGAGGCCTCTATCTGCCCCATAGCATGGTCGGACCACGATCTAGTCAAAATCTCCATGAATAATCTCCTACCGAAAGGAAATAACCCAAGGTGGTCATTAAATCCCAGTATACTGAACGACCCTATCACACGAGATAAGGTCAGAACTGCAATCGTAGATTATCTTGACCTCAATACAGTAGGGGAGATAGACATAGATGGAATTTGGGCAGCTCACAAGGCAGTGATCAGGGGAGTCTGTATACAAATTAGTTCAATCAAAAAGAAAAAAGACCAAGCACAAATCTTACTTCTAAACCAGAAAATTGCTGAAGCACAGAAACTATTTGTTAAAAGATAAATCACGACATACCCATGAGAAGATACTAAGTTACAAACAAGAACTAAACACTATTTTAAGAGGGAAAATGGTCAATATCCTACAGCGAACTGAAGCTAAATTCTTCAGATACGCAAACAAGCCCGATAGAATGCTGGCCACGAGACTAAAAGAAAAAAGAGCAAACTCATTCATAGCCAAAATAATCACCAAAAATAGGCAGACAGTTTTTAAACCAGATCAAATAGTAAACGAATTCAGACAATTTTATGCGGACCTTTACAGCAAAACACCCGAATCAGGCACCCCAACCCACAAACTAGAAATTGAAAATACACTAAATAACTTAAATATACCCCAATTAGACTCTATCAAAGCTAAATCACTCTTAGAGCCCATCTCGGTCGAAGAAATACAGGATGCGATCAAATCCACAAAGGCACACGGGGCCCCAGGGCCAGATGGCTATTCCAACCTCTACTACAAACATATGAGCGATCTACTTAGCCCCACCTTACATAAGCTATTTAACAGCTTCTTAGCTGGTGAAAAAATTAAACCGGAATTCTTAGAAGCTAAAATAATACTGATTCCTAAACCGGGGAAAGACCCATCCCAATGTGCTAGCTATAGACCAATATCTCTGATCAACACAGATTTAAAAATATACACCAAAATCTGTTACCTGAAGTGGTACATCCAGACCAAGTAGGGTTCATTAAGGGGAGAGAAGCGCCAGACAATACCAGAAAAATTGTTGACCTTATTGACATAACCAAAAGTAATGAAGGCCGCGCTATGTTGTTGGCGCTTGATGCCGAGAAGGCATTTGATAGGTTAGATTGGACATTTATGAACGCCACACTGAACAAATTCGGAATTCCGGAAGGTTTTCTGCGAAGCATCGCGACATTATACTCGGAACCAACCGCACAAGTTACATACCAAGGACACAATTCACTAAAATTCAACATCACAAGGGGGACAAGACAGGGGTGCCCTCTATCACCATTGCTGTTCGCCCTCAGTATAGAGCCCCTAGCAATTGCCATTCGTCAGCACACTGACATATCGGGTATACGGGTCGGCCCGACAGATCATAAAATTAGCCTTTTTGCCGATGATATCCTACTAACAATATCAAACCCCCTGGTTAGTCTACCTAATCTATTCAAACTTTTGTCTCAATTTGGCCCACTGTCAGGATTCAAAATTAACACAAGTAAAAGCATAGCCCTTAATATATCACTTCCTCCCACCACGGAAAAACTACTAGCCAATAACTTCCCAATAAAATGGGCCCCGAATTCTATCAACTACCTAGGCGTACAAATTACAAAATCAACTAAGACCCTATATGAAGCAAACTACCCAACCCTCTTTAAACAATTAACTAGGGACCTGCACAGGTGGTCAGAACTAAAGATTTCGTGGTTAGGAAAGCTACATGCTGTCAAAATGAACGTACTCCCCAAACTGCTCTACCTTTTTCGGACCTTACCTATCTCGATTTTAGCGATAGACTTGAAAAAAATACAGAAATTACTAATGAGTTTTCTGTGGAACAATAAAAAACCTAGAATAAACAGAGAAACAACTACTGCGACTAAGAAGGATGGTGGGCTCGGATTTCCAGACATTTCCAGGTACTTTAAAGCTGCTAGATTAGCACCACTAGTTAAGTGGTATGTCAGGGACTCCCCCCCGGTATGGGTTCAATTAGAAAAACACATACTAGGGTCCAATGATTTAATCATGCGTCAGTTACTATGGCTCTCAACCCAGCAGGGCTTCAAGTTACCCCAATCAATTCCATCAAGTGTGAGGCATTCAATTTCCCTATGGAAAGATATAAATAAGAGGAACAGACTGCTGGGCCAGGAGTCAGGGCTCAGCCCTCTATGGCCACTTTCAACTAACCCCAAAATAAACTCTAATGCTCAATACAGATGGTGGATTGATAATAATTGCTCAATTGCGGCAGATTTACCGGTTGTTAATCAAAAATGGTCCACCACCGCATTCCTAGAAGACAAACCCCTTCCTCCGGGGGAATGGCTTAACCTAATCGCTATAAACCAAAGATTAAATCACATCACTAAGAATAAAGGAGGGCAAAATATATCCTTATTCGAAAAATGTTGCATTAAATTCCCGGGAGGGAAAGGAAACATCTCCACAATATATAACCATTTAAGCGATTTAGTCACTCCCCCTAAATTACACTATGAATCAGCATGGGAAGCTGACCTCAACATAAATTTAGACAGAGACCAATGGAATAGTATTCGGAAACAAGCCAAAAACACATCACTTAACGTAATTATGAAAGAAAACTCCTATAAAGTTATTATGAGGTGGTACCTAACCCCAGTAAGAATGCACATAGGGAACCAGACAATTAGTGACATATGCGAAAGGGGCTGCAACCAAAAAGGGACTCTAATCCATAAATTATGGGAATGCCCTATGATTAGACACACATGGGTGGACACCTACAAAACCCTGGAGAAACTATGGGGTCAATGCTATCCCATGAGACCAGAAGAGGCCATCCTAGGATTACCGGTAGAAGGGATGTCCAACTCAGAACAATTCCTAACTAACCAAATTTTCCTAGCAGTTAGGATAGTAGTAGCCGCCCATTGGAAATCACCCACCCCAACATTTGAAGTAGTCTTAAACAAAATTGAGTTCGTTCGATCCATGAGCGTTTTGTCCGCAGAGGTTGACCATAACTACAAGCGCTGGGCCTCCTGCTGGGCCGCCTGGGAGACAAGACGCGGCAGATGAATAGGGTGAGTGACACTTCTCCCTACAAAGGAGCTATTAGGGGATCCATAGTAGTAGTGGTCTTAATTTACCCAACATCATTAGCCCACACAGTAACCTAAACACAGAATAATCTTTCTATTAGATGCTACCAACCAAGCTCAAAACAACAGTTGGTCAGGAATCCAAGTTCATCATATTTTTCCCATAGTTATGTGACTTCATTTAATATAGTTTTCTCGTTAGCCTTAAGTTATTTAAAAGCTAATATCAGCTATTATAATACCAGAAAAACGGAAAAGGGAGAGGAGTTTTGGACAGGCAGAGGACACACTGGAAACCAAATATGTGAAATACGTTTATTGTTAATTCCTATTTATCACTTCTAATGTTTTTGGTGTACTATGTTATATGTCTGACCTGTCTAATAAAAATCAATAAAAAAAAAAAAAAAAAGCACAAAGACGACAGGTATTGTACACTGAATAATTATTCTATTCAAAACCTGAAAATCAAAAATACGCAGAGAACATCTCAAAACCATATAGGAAATAAATGATCACACTCTTCTGTATTTTTAATATTGGACTTAATATAGACTTGGGATTTCTTATAAACTACCAAATTTCTGATGACCCGCAACATTCCTGCTCATGTTTTTTTTCTTTCTTTTTTTCTTTTTGTTTTTTTATTTCTTAATGTGAGGATGTTTAGTGCCCTATTAATTACTCTGGTTCACTTATCTAAAACCTTATGCAGACACATGCACACTTGACTGAACAGAACATTATTCTTGATGCCGGTCACTTCAAATTTCTCTCTCTGTCACTGCTTACCTAAAATTAGTATTGCTTCTGACTTGAAAAAGAGAGGGTTACTCTTGAAAGCTTGTCATTCCTGTGAATATGTTTGTCCAATAAAAAAGTATCATTATATACTGCAATACTCTGATTATTAATCTAGATAGATAGATAGATAGATAGATAGATAGATAGATATTTTACCCAGCTCTCCCTTTTTTTCAGTGCAGTCACTTTTGAGAGGATTAAGGACAACCTGATGGAATCTGACTTTATAAAAGTATTCTAAATGTCTTAATTATATTTTCTAAGTGTACTAAAATCCTGATCTATAGAATATTTACTGCACTACTTTTCTTACTTTTGAGATATTTCAGGCATGGACAAAACTAACTGTCCAAGTCAATAAAAACATAATTAAAATAAGTACATCTCCCAGCGGGAGAGCAACCAATATTTTGCTACCCTAGTTTAACTTTCAGATGGTTTCTCTCAAATTACCTATTACAGGCACATTCTTTTAACTTACTGTGTTAGTTGGATCTTCTTGTAATATTCTGTCATATATCTGGAGAGCATCATCATACCTGTTCCAAAAAGGAAAGTAAAAACCACTTTGGAATATTCCTTCCAGAAAACATATGTTTGACTATAAAGAAAGGTTCAGCACGAAATCAAATCTATTCTATTCAGCATAAAATACATTTCTTACGTAAGTTGTAAGAAGGGAAAAACATTAACATTTTAGCTATGTGGCACTACTCTAATATAAGCAAAACACTTTCAAAAGCAAAATAAAAATGTAAAATATAAAACAAATCACGTTTTAAACATATTTAAAAAAATAAATAAATAAAAGTATTGTAAATTGGAAAACTGCTTTTGTTAACATTTGTTCGGCAAACACAGCATTTAAAAATGTTAAGATTCCCTCTAACAAACACCTTTTTGGTTCAGTCAGTCACAGCAATACACTGAACTTGACTTAGCTGGTGCAATCTGTTATTTGCTGCACCTGACACACCCAAATCTGAAATTGCCAGAGGGAATTTCTCAACCATCCTTAAGCTTCTTTTCCACAGTAAATGCAACATTTTAAACCTTTACAATACTTGTTTTCCTTAAAAAAAATAAAAAACTTTATTCTATGAAATGTTCTTAAATATGCTGCAGCAATACCAGTTTTTGTGCTGTGAAAAATTTTACACTTTATAGGGCTTGTGATTTTCAAATATACACTGCTCAAAAAAATAAAGGGAACACTTAAACAACACAATGTAACTCCAAGTCAATCACACTTCTGTAAAATCAAACTGTCCACTTAGGAAGCAACACTGAGTGACAATCAATTTCACATGCTGTTGTGCAAATGGGATAGACAACAGGTGGAAATTATGGGCAATTAGCAAGACACCCCCAATAAAGGAGTGATTCTGCAGGTGGTGACCACAGACCACTTCTCAGTTCCTATGCTTTCTGGCTGATGTTTTGGTCACTTTTTAATGCTGGTGGTGCTTTCACTCTAGTGGTAGCATGAGACAGAGTCTACAACCCACACAAGTGGCTCAGGTAGTGCAGCTCATCCAGGATAGCACATCAATGCGAGCTGTGGCAAGAAGGTTTGCTGTGTCTGTCAGCGTAGTGTCCAGAGCATGGAGGCGCTACCAGGAGACAGGCCAGTACATCAGGAGATGTGGAGGAGGCCGTATGAGGGCAACAACCCAGCTTCAGGACCGCTACCTCCGCCTTTGTGCAAGGAGGAACAGGAAGAGCACTGCCAGAGCCCTGCAAAATGACCTCCAGCAGGTCACCAATGTGCATGTGTGTGCTCAAACGGTCAGAAACAGACTCCATGAGGGTGGTATGAGGGCCCGACATCCACCGGTGGGGGTTGTGCTTACAGCCCAACACCGTGCAGTATGTTTGGCATTTGCCAGAGAACCCCAAGATTGGCAAATTTGCCACTGGCGCCCTGTGCTCTTCACAGATGAAAGCAGGTTCACACTGAGCACATGTGCCAGACGTGGCAGGGTCTGGAGACGCTGTGGAGAACGTTCTGCTGCCTGCAACATCATCCAGCATGACTGGTTTGGCAGTGGATCAGTAATGGTGTGGGGTGGCATTTCTTTGGGGGGCCACACAGCCCTCCATGTGCTCGCCAGAGGTAGCCTAACTGCCAATAGGTACCGAGATGAGATCCTCAGACCCCTTGTGAGACCATATGCTAGTGTGGTTGGCCCTGGGTTCCTCCTAATGCAAGACAATGCTAGACCTCATGTGGCTGGAGTGTATCAACAGTTCCTGCAAGACAAAGGCATTGATGCTATGGACTGGCCAGTCCGTTCCCCAGACTTGAATCCAATTGAGCACATCTGGGACATCATGTCTCGCTCCATCCACCAATGTCACGTTGCACCACAGACTGTCCAGGAGTTGGCAGTTGCTTTAGTCCAGGTCTTGGAGGACATCCCTCAGGAGACCATCCGCCACAACATCAGGAGCATGCCCTGGCGTTGTAGGGAGGTCATACAGGCACGTGAAGGCCACACACACTACTGAGCCTCATGTTGACTTGTTTTAAGGACATTACATCAAAGTTGGATCAGCCTGTAGTGTGTTTTTCCACTTTCATAATGGGGGTGACTCAAAATCCAGACCTCCATGGGTTGAAAAATGTGATTTACATTTTTTTATTTTTGTGTGATTTTCTTGTCAGCACATTCAACTATGTAAAGAACAAAGTATTTCATAAGAATATTTAATTCATTCAGATCTAGGATGTGTTATTTTAGTGTTCCCTTTATTTTTTTGAGCAGTGTATATTATAAAGCTGACCAGGCATGGGGTAAAATATATCCTCAATAATCAGCATTTCTAGTCCAGGCAAAAATTTACCCTGAGCTAATTAAGCCTTCCCATGATCTTACATAGCAAAATTTGATTGATCATGTCAGCAAATGACAGTTAATGTGAATCTTCAGCCCAAACCAGAGTACAGGAAAGATTATGGCTTGA
>CM050166.1:48557275-48574775 GCA_027410445.1 Discoglossus pictus
GTGTTAAATTATACAGTGTTCTCATTTGTTCATCTGAGACTTGAAGATTATCTTGGCAAAAACAGTTTTACATAAATGTTTTGATTTAGATTAAAGGCATATTTAAATTTCCTGGATTATGAATGCATCTCACAGAGGAGAATCAGTAGGGTATAAAAAAAAAGTCTGCATGAAAACATACCAAAATAAATATTAACAAACTAATCTATTGAGTTTGCAAGCCGTAGATTTTCAGAGTTAACACCCCTGCATATACCTGATAACATTTGCATAAAATTCATAATTCTTTTGGCCAACCACAGGCAGCTTATACATTTGTATACATCGGTAAAGCCAGCTTGTGCACCAAATAATCATAGGAGGTGTAGTGTTAATTTCCACAGGGAACAGGACGCAAAAGGAGCCAGACACTGCTGTGTAGATCCCTGCATTGAGCTGCTGCTGCTGGCTTAAAAGTTAGTAAAGGGTTAAAATCCATGCCCAAATGCAGTGTTTCTTTTGGTAGGTACCAGGTGGCCATGTAAGCACCTCTGGGGGTGTGGAAAACAAGTTTTATTTTCAAATAAAATAAATCTCTATGTGTATATAATAAATCAATTTAATGTGTGTTTCTTAAATAAGCAGCGTGTGCTAGGATTAGAAAAACGTAAAATCAGGGAAACAGATATATCTTTAAAGGGATATGTAAATTTCCTGGATTATGAATGCATCTGATGAGGAGAATTCATAGTATATGAAAACAAATGTTTTTATGAAAAAATATCAAAATAAACATTTAAACACTTACCTTGAAGTTTGCAAATTCTATTGTAATTTCTGACAGTTTAAAATGAAGGTTAACACCCCCTCCATAATTTGCTTTGGCCAATCCAGTTAGATGAAAGATTTGAGACATAGCACTGTTAGTTACTATGGCAACAGCACACAGCATAGATAGGAAGCAGGGATGAGTTATATCCCAGCAGTGACTGGGAAACGGACAACACTGCTCTACTATTGGCTGAGCAAGCAAGAGCAGGTAAATAGTGGGATAATATTGTTCCCCGGATGCTGCATGCTAATTGGGTGGGGATCAGGAACTTGTGTAGACACCCCCTAGGGATGTCAACACATTCATTAGAGGGATTTATAGATATTAATAAAAATAAAATGTTTTATGAGAAGCGCTTTATACATATAGGCTGTTTTTTGCCTATAGAGTGCAGATATGTATTAATCCAGCTCACTTAGAGATCCCTTTAAGTTTATCCTGCTCAATGTAATTATGATATAAAATGTACACTTCACTTACTTATACCAATGCCTCGCACAGCATGTCACTACATGCTTGTAAGAAGCAAAAGACACTGATAGGGTGAAGCCTTATGTATGAGGGCTTAGATGGCTGTGATGCAAAATGGCAGATCTCATAATTGAGAATAGGAAGAAGGGGGAGACTCTGGAAGATTAGAATCAGTTACTCTAGTAGCTTCTTACTGCAATTCTTATTAGTTTACAAGGACACAAAGTACTGAAAAAGCAGCTCAAAAGATGACATGGCTGCCCAGTATACACAATGACATCTTACAATTTATAAATCAATGGCTATATATTATCAATTTCTATTAACATTTTGCTCCCTACCAAATTTACTTCTGCAGAAAACAATCCTGTTAATATGGGATTCCAGAGGTCTTTAAAACCTATAAGGCCAAGGTTTGTAATGGTATTGGTTAGAACCCGATTTGTGTGGCAGAG
This sequence comes from Discoglossus pictus, assembly GCA_027410445.1. Taxonomy (NCBI): domain Eukaryota; kingdom Metazoa; phylum Chordata; class Amphibia; order Anura; family Alytidae; genus Discoglossus; species Discoglossus pictus. Next base: position 48,559,013 of record CM050166.1, read on the forward strand.
TATAACCCAGATCACGTGATTTTCTATTATAAATAAAAAGTTATCATTTTGCGGCTTGATCGAGGTAGAATAGACCTACTATTACTGCCCCATAGTGTTCTCGCTCTCTCTCACATTTAGCATCTCTATAGGTTTCAAGTAGAAGAAAAATCTGAAGTACTAAAAATAGATATAACCACTTGTAATAAAATGTACAAAATACTTACCATTGCTATGTCATCCCGACTGAGGTCTAAAGAAGCAACCATCACCTGCTCGTATATTATCCAAACTATACAAAACAAAAACAAACAAAAAAACAAGACATTGAAAACGTACAATTTGATAATTACTGTATTTATCAATATGCATGATATCTGTGTATTTTGTCCCATACTCTGGAATAGAAGATAATACAAGTTATTTAGTGTTAAACAACTTGTTCAGTCAGCTTTTCAATGTTTTTTTCTATTTTCTGACACAAATCTATACACACCAAATACTTTAACAATACCATCTTTTCCATTTTATCAACTTGTACTCTCTACTAGTCGACTTTACCACATATTTGGAGTATGATCTTGCATGGAACCTGAAGCCATATACTTAGGAGGACCACTATAGTTTAGGAGAAATCTCATGGTTTGTATAGTCTGTAAAAAACTAGCAAAATAAGCACCTATATAAATAAACCATGAGCATAAAATCAGTTTTTAGCTTAGCATAGTCTGCTAGTATTAACAATCTGACAATTTTATATTTTTTTTTAACAAAAGAAAGGCATGATTATATATTATATTTTATGTGTATTAAAGGACCACAAAGTCACCTTATGTCCAGCACATCAGTTAGAGGTGGAAAATCATGTATAAAAGTTGTTTATGTTTTTAAACTTGAACAAGAATTCACTTATACATTGCCATTTTAGTTTAGCCACTGAAGCACTCCCACGAGAATCTGCCTAAATAATAAGACTGGAGTCTGTAAATGTTACACATTAAAGATTTTCACTGCCTTTAAAAGCAAGGGGTGGAAAGCATTCTGTTTTAAAGATTTTTTGGGGGGCAAGTCATAGGTTCAATTCCCCCACCTTTCAATTGTTTTTGTTGATGTATGTATGTATGTAAAAACACAGGACTTAATATAGACTTGGGCTTTCTAACACATTATCAGAATTTCATGTGATTTTTTTTCTTCTTATACTGTAACAGACTTAGCTCTCTTAGTGAGGCGTTTGTCCAACAGGAAAGATATCACTGTGGACTACAGTGCTCTGCTTTTTCATGTATATGTTGATGTATATGTGTATTTAATATGTGTATATATGTTTCCTTTGCTATGTTGTGTTTATTCCCTATATATGTATTTACCTGATGATGTCAGATGCTGTTTCCACTCTCTCTGCATCTGCTGTTATTATTCAAACTGAGTGTTCCATCTCATGTAGTATTGCTTGAGACTTGATAAAGAGAGGTTAAGTCTCTCGAAAGCTCGTCATTATAAATTAGACGTTTGTCCAATACAAAAGGTTTCAAATTATATGGCAATACTCATTAATCTATGTATATATATATATATATATATATATATATATATATATATATACACATATACATACACACGGTAAGCAGCGTGTGCTAGGATTAGAAAAACGTTAAATCAGTATATTAATACTAATATATTAATACTAATATATATATATATATATATATATATATATATACACACATACATATATATACACACACATACATATATATACACACACATACATATATATACATACATACATACATACATACATACATACATATAATGATTGATTTTCTGGGGTTTATGAAATGTTGCTGTTTATATAAAAAAAAATATTTGGTAAGCCATGCTGGATACACTGACTTCCATCTTAGGCGTTTCCCTCCCCCCAATGGTCCAGATGAACAAGAATATTGAAAAACCAGACCCAGGAGTTTATTGCACCTCTGGGGGTTGAAGAACATCAGATCAGATATCTCAGAGGAAGGAATGGTCGGGGGGAGGAAGGAGTGGGGAGGTGGATCTTTTTGGTGCTGTGAATAATCTCTTTTGGTACGAAATAAAACGGTCAGTCTGAGTTGGACATTCTAACAAAAGGAATGCCTGTCTGCGTCTGATGTTATGATTTATTCCTAATCAACGGAAAATAATAGAGGTATTATTTTTAATAAGCAATAACTTTTGGACTGAGTTTGCAAGCTCTGATGTCTTAAGTTCTCCTGAGAGGTGTTTCTGGGTGCTGAGATCTTGAACACAAATAGGCATGGCCTAGAGTGAGAAAGTTGAGGTGAGCGTGGTCCCTCAAATCCGAGTGGTCACATATATATTATATATATTGTTAACATTAGTGAATTAAAGAAACAATGACTTTCTAATAATAAACATTTAATACCAACACTGCTTTAAAAAAAGTAAAAAAGACAGTTCTCATATTGACATATGTGTTATTTTACAACCTAAAGAACATATTTCTAAATGTTTTAACAGTAAAGAAAAATATTAGTGTCTGTGGGGATTTGAACTCAGGATCTATGCCACCACAGACTGTACCCTTACCTACTGTGCCCTCTGATATGTTGCTATACCAGCTGCTAGAATATAATCAAGTAGCTATAAATGACTTGGCCACTGCCTGATTAAAAGCTTCTATGCCTTATTTGAATATTCATTATGTACCACTCATTACTCATTCAGGCCGAGACAGCACACTGAAATTACCTGACTTCTATTGATCTCCATGAATTCAGAATTAATTTTAAATATTAAAACACTTTTCCTACATGCTTTTTCACCCTCTATCTAATGCCCAGAGTACATATGGCGACTTGTATGGTCCGTTAAATAGGAAACCCGAATTAAAACACAGCTTTATTTGATGCAAATTAAAAAACTTTGTAAAATATATCAACTTAATAAGCAGCAGGAAAGGCTACTAGGAAAACAATGCAACACTGAGAGCAAGATTTATCACTCCATGTTGGGAAAGAGAACGTGGTCCATTAGTAATTCTAGGGTTGATCTCCTTCTTTAATGAGTTGTCCCCTTTGAGTCTACTTATATAGGTAACAGAATATACTATTACATAGAATCCCTAAACTGCAGAGTATGATAACCATAAAGATATTATTTGTCCAGGTGATATTTCAATCCATGGGCTATAATTCTCAATGGATGTCTCCACTAGTAATATTTTCCAGAATTATTTGCTGTTCAAGTAAAAATTTAAAATTAATAAAAATATAAACTGCATTACTTTGGTTCAGCTGGTGGCCTATTCTTAAGTAACCGACCCAAGTCTTAATGCAGTAGCTCACAAAAGCATAAAATATTTGCGAAAAAAATACAATAATGTCTCCTGTTCAAGGAATGGGGGGTTTATAGAAAATCTAAATAAAAAAACAGCAGGACACACACTCTCAGGCTCCAAGGCAACAGGAATCATTGAGGAGGCCAAGTAGAGTGTGCTAAAAGTAACTGCAATTGTAATTACGGCTTACATCGCTCCTAATGCTTTGGGTTTGTTATCTATCTCACAAGCGTGAAGTTTTTTAAAAAATTTTTTGCTGTCTTCCGTGGTTATTTCATATTTTAAATCAATATAATATCTACTTTCCTAGATGAAAAATAAAGTTACAGTTTACTGAGCTTCATACTAAATTTTATTTGTAAAAATAAATATGTAATCTAAAACTTACTTTATAGGTTTAAAATTGATGTACATGCATGAGTTAAATTAAAAAGCTCTTTGATGGATATGTAATAAAGGTGCAAATATAATGTACCCTGTAAGAGAACCAATTCTAGACTTGCTATAATTGTATCAAAGAGGTTAAGAGAGAAAATAAAAAGTGAATTTTTAGTATAAGTGCAGTACATAACTGGAAAAGCCTAAAATCTGGAAAAATAAGGTAATAACTGAGAAATGCACTGCAAAAGTATAAAGGAATAACGAGATCTAGGCAAAAGGAAATCAAACTGGAGCTCAACTGGGATCTATGGCATTACAGTAAGCAGGGGAAATATGCAGACTAGGCAGGCAACTTGGTCCTTATCTGAATCCATATCTATGTATATATATTCAGGAATGACTACAATGTTAGAAGAAATGTAGTATCTATCAAAATAAATCTGTGCCTCTTTGGGGAAAGCACATTATATGACTTCTCAAAATGTAAGGAGAGTTTAGGAGAGCCTTTAAATACATAAGGAACCATTAAAGTGTAATTTATAAAGGATAACCTTATGAAGAATGTGACTTGATAATAAGCAAAATAATTTTAAAAAGTTAAAAATAAATACGGGCTTGAATATTTAACTACTAAATTCAGTTTCTCTTTAAAGGCAGCAGAGAATTTCCCTTCGAAACCTGCGAGGAACAGTTGATTCAGATAAGATCTCCGAGTAAGCCCCAGTAGTATAACCCTCCACATTCAAGCTACCGGTAAGCTTCTATGCAAAGATTAAATCCTCCTTGGCACAAGCCGTCTCCCCTACGTTTAAGCTTCACAATTATATAAATATATATGTTCATCACATATAATAGTTGTGGGTAATTGCGAGTTGTTGTCCCGCAATCTTAAAAGTTACGTGCTTGCGCAATGAGCGCCAAAGGGGATGCAATGAGCGCCAAAGGTGCTCAATGCGAGCCCGTAAGGTAGAGGAAATGCAATGAAAGCCAAAGGCGCTCATCGCGATGCCCATAAGGTAGGGGGGGGGGGGGGGAAGATACACAGGGGAGGGAGAGAGGGCAGAAGAGGGAGAGAGGGCAGAAGAGTCACAGGTGAGGGAGAGAGGGCGGAAGAGTCACAGGGGAGGGAGATACGGGAAAAATAACATCACAGCATTTATGGGCTTGCTCAGCGAATGCCACGGCCGGCAATGAGCGGCAAAGCCGTTCATTGCGGGGCCTGCGATGATCGTCGAAGGCGCTCGTAGCGAGGTGCGTAAAGTAGAGGGGGGTAGACGCTCACGATAAGTGACGAAAGTTATGGGTTTGTAGAGGATTACAGAGCCTGCGGTGAATGCTGAAGGAAGGGGGGGTCTTTGGGAGTCACGCAATGAGCAACAAAGACACTCATTGCCATTTTTGGGGGGGGGGGGAGCCTCGCATCGTGTAGCAAACAGCTTTGCCTGGCCTCAAATTTTATTGCCGTCATTTTTGACGGGCAAGTTGAGAGTATATATCTAAAATCACAAAGCTGAATTATCGAGGGAAATAATTTTCTTTCTTTGCTTCACCAACCTCTACTTTTGAAATATATAAACAGACGGGTGGGAAGTGGGTCCAAGCACAGTGCCAGATACACACTGCTTCCAGGCACGTAAACTTTACTAATAGGGTTGGCATAATTAAAACAGGGGGGATGTAATACACCACAAATAAAAAAAAGTTGAGATGATTGGTATAGACAGACAGTTCTTGTACAGCATAAATCAGATAAAATATCTGCGCCAGTAGCAAGTTTACAGTACAGATAAAAATTGGTGCATAATGCCATAAATATATTGGAATATGCAACGCACAGAGCAGGTTACAATATGTAACTGTAAGTGACTCCACTTTAGCTGAAATCACAGGAAAACACACAGCCCAGATTTGCAAAATTGCATATATATACATAAATCAGAATGTTTCAGCTGTGTCCCAAACCTAAAGGAAAGCAAACTTTTTTTTTGGTACGGCTCGAGAATTGAGAAAAGCACTAGTGCTGCCAAAGTTCACAGCTATGCAAGATAAATGAGCTTTTACTATTGGAGCTCTGTTTAATATTGTTTAAAGGTACCAAATGATAGTCTTGTGCCAAAGAGGGTCAAATTTCCTATATGTTAGGTGACCATTTCCTGGAATATGTTTTTGTTGGAACAGCCACTGCTCATAGGAGACCTAATTATCAGCAGAATGCAATCCTGTTGAGACTAGGCAAGAGGTACCTAAGAAAGAGGAGAAGTAAATGCTTAATGTATGCTCCAAGACACCTATTTAGATGACCAACTGAGTGATGACAGGGTAGTGAGCCAATACAAAGTTGACTTTACTGCCAAAACGATATTTTGCAGATCTCTAGAAGCAAACAAGCTCACCAAGCCTGTTCAAAGTCTTTGGATCATACAAATGAGTATTTTTATTTTACACAATATACACACACCACCAGGACTGAGGCGGTCACATCTGCAGGGGCTCAGCCAGTGACACTAAGCTCCATACTATCCAGATTAACAAAAGCACTCACCAACTGACAACTTTCCAGTTCCATTCACCTTAGTTTATTTTACCTGCAGACCTAAAGCCTCACACCCAAACATCTTCTCTGCCTCTGAACTCATCTAACATGCCCACCTACCTACCCTGTGCACACTCACGCACCTATGATTTGTGTTAGTGCAATACCTGCACTATCACCTCCATCTCTTACCGCAACTTCACCCAGACGTAATCACTAATTAACCCCCCAACTTGCTTTCAATTACCTGCCAAGGCCTCGTTTCTACCTGTTAATTCATTCAACTTTTGTTTCATTAATCCGTTAGTCTGTAAGCTTGTTTGTTCTCAGTCTTCCAAAGCATTTTGTATAATGTGTTTGACTGTAAGATCAGGGACCAACTCAATTTGTATTAAATCAGTCAAATTATGTATCGTTATACTTATGTTTCACTGTACCCCAGCACTACGGAATATGTTAGTGCTATATAAATGGATTATAGGACACACACAATAACATTAAAGAACAAACTTAGGCTGTTTCAAGAGCCTGGAAACTTGCTTTTCATAAAAATGCAGTATACCCAGGAACAAGCAGTACAAATTGTAAGAGCCCAGGATCCCAGGAAACTTCTATATGTGTGTGTATTATATATGGTGGTTCTGAGTGCAATATAAATAATGGTGGCAGTATACTATTTTGGTCTCTATCGCAAACATATGAGATTTGTGTGGTGAAAACACTGAAAAGGAATATATTTGCTATATTTAATGTTTGTTCATATATTAACATTCAGTGATACAAACCTTTAACTGCTCATTGAAGGTATTAAAAGGACCACTGTGGTCAATCATGTTATATATATTTGTTTGACTAACTAAACGTGATAATGTCCAAAAAGGTTTTATAAATAAACACCAGCCTTAAAATATTTCACTTGCATGCTCATTCTTACGTTATTACACAATTCCATTTCCTTCTCTTAGACGCTCCTTTTTACAACGGTCTCAGAAGTGTGTCCTATACTAATGAGCATATCCCCAAACCAAATAACAGCACTGGCAGTTTTAGCTGCCACTTTCTGTGCATATACACACACACAAGTATACATACACACATATACAGTTGCCGACTGTCCTGTAGACTTCTTCAAAAAAGTAACTTTTAAATACAAGACCCTTTAATAAGAGAGACACATAAAAAGGCAAAGGCTCTCATTAAGAAATAATGCAATAGTAAAGAAACAAACTTTCATCAGAAGGAAGACAGTACAAGTGTTGTACCAGTGATAGGACTCTTTAGGGCAGTGGCTCTCAACCTGTGGGTCGCAACCCCTTTGGTGGCAAATGACGATTTGCCAAAGGTCACCTAAACCTAAATCAGAAATGTGTTTTTTTGTCTATTCTAATCTGTAATTTTGCTGTTAGGGGTCACCACAACTAGGGAAAGTTTTATCAAAGAAAAAGGTGAGAACTGCTGCTTTAGGGAATGCAACACAAAATAAGCTTAGAGAGTAAAGCAAGGTAACAAACAATTTCTCAGCAAGTCTCAAAAGAAGTCCCGGAGATCGGCACTTCCAAAGGACCAACAAGGTACTCGATTTACAAAATCTTGTGCCAACATAAAACTTGACTTTTATTGAGATAATTAAAACATTTTGTGGGGAAATTTAAAATAAAACCAAGACCTTGTGATTCTCCATAAAACAAATGTATCTTGATATGACTATCAACGTGAAAGATAAAAGTATTTTTATTATTTGAGATAATGATTTACCTGCTATATAATTAATGCCATGACGTTAACCTGTATGGTTCTATTATAAACCTTCATATACAATGCTAAAGAGAGTGTATCAGGTAAACACAATATAACTAACACTCTTCTTAGTACTTAGAAGGTATAGATAAAAATGTCCTCATGCAGGTTTTTTTTTTACACTGCTTACTAAAAATGGTTTAATTTCCACTCAGTTTTGTTACAGTATCCTCTATAGAAGCGGACAACCTCTATCCTTTTTCTTTTTTACAGTGTGTGACCTGAATATAATTCTTCATATCCCTGCATTGCATCTACCATTACCACAAAGTTACAATCAGCATTACACAGTCTCATGATAATCCCAGCTTGTACCCTCAATTAGGGAGGAAAACACTTTCCTGCCACACTGCTTCCTGTCCCTGTGAGAGGCACCCATAAAGCTAGTACCTGAGCTAAACTAGCTTTCCTAGCACACAGCTAGCTACCAAATGCAATTCAAATTTAATGAGCAGAGCGACTATCAATGTTGGAGGCAGGGTGCTAAAATATCCAATCTGAAGTTAAAGCAGATAAAAAAATTTACCACCTGGGATTAGAAGCAGATTTAGTTTAGTATCTGGAGATCCGAGTCAATGCTTAAACCCAACATGCGTTTCCCCGTGAAAATTAATAGATTTGTCAAGGGAGCAATCAGTGATGTTCAATTCACTCCATTTTGACAAATTTTAAAAAAACCTCAAGATAAACTCCTATTTCTCTGCAACAATTCAGCGAGACTGGGTTAGCTACTAGGATATCTTTAGAAAAAAATGGCCAATTTTTGTGCAAAGCTACCCCACAGATGTGACTGTAACATTTATACATAATTGTTGGCATTCAGTTATATAGACCATTCTGAGTTATCCTACTATTGTACTGGCAACCATAAATCTGGTAGACAAAAATTACTTCTTGTTTACCAAACTTAAAATGTAATATTTGATTGTGTTGCTTACACTCCAATATAACTAGATGGGAGACTATAATTCATACAGCAGAGATTAGACCTGGGGTTAGTGATGATGTATTCTCTTTGAGAGAGATTACATTTTCAGGATTTAAAATACCTGAAGGAGGAACATAGTGGAACTCTATAAAGAGGATCTGGAAGGAGATAAACTGTTACTGTAGTGTTTGAGAAGGAGGTACAAACATCCATAAGAAATGCTGTGGTGGACTGCCTCAATGAGGTCAAGAACCCAACTACAGCTACAAAACCAAACTCTACCAATAACATTTTTCTTTTTCTGCATCTTGTGTCATCTACCTCTAACACACAAAGTTCTTGTCACAAAACAAGGCAACTCATGAAACCTAGTGAAAATAAAATGAAATGAAATATACAGATAACACTGAGCCAGATGGAAGTAAGGTACAAGTTTGCAAAAACAACAAAAATCAGAGATGCTTTATGGACATGATGAACCACTGAAAGCAACCTCTTTTAGCTCACTTGTGTCCTTCACAGGAAGAAATATCCTGTATTATATCAGTCTGGTCTCACTGAATAGAGTAATCCCTGAAATACCTGGCAATTCTACTCTGAACAGGAGGTACAAGTTTATTACAGCCTTGTCAGTGCCTTAGTGTCAAAACATGCAGAATTATATTAAATGGTGCTTCTGTTTGGATCAATTTAGAAGCTTCTCTGTAGCCATTAAAAAAACACTGTACAGGGACTTTAACAAATTACAAATATTGAATAAATAAATAATGCACTTACTATCATCTCCAAGCTTAGAAGAGTGTTCATTTATTAATTCTTCTCCAACTTCAAGTATTTGTTCACTGTTGCGGTAGTTTTCCTCTCTCCAAGTTCTCATCTTATCACGCATATCTGAAACATAAAATATGAAATATTTATTTTGAGCAAACTTACATAAAAAGACGGTTGTTCACTATTTTCAGTTACTAATTATAACAATATTTTCAAATCATAAAAAGTATATATTTTTAAAAGTAGTTTGTAAACATTTTATAGTTGTAACATCCAAAGTAAATCACAGATATGAGAAGGAAACAACCGACTTTTTAACAAAAAAAATAAAAATTTAAGCGTAATAATATATTAAAACACTATAAGAAGTGTATTGTTAGAATGCTTGTTTTGAATGAAAAATAAGAGATATTAGGCAGCTCACACTTTCAACCTCTCTCAAATTGTCCATTCACTAACTGTACGTGGATATTAAATGCATTGTATGACCGTGTGAAGAAGTCCCTTGCTAAACAAACTTGAAAAATCAAGAAATTTATTTTCCTGATGAACAAACTGGGAAGAACAGAAATGGTGTCTCCATTATTTTACAAAAGTTTAAAATGAATACTCTAACTTAACTAAATAGAGACCGTATCTGAATTAATGGTTCCTCCCATTTCTTGAAGGTTTCTAATCCTGTTGGGAACAAAAGCAATTGTGTCTCGCCATTAAAGCAAAAATTTAACAAAATAGGTCAAAATTAAAGAGTGTTCATTATAAAAACTTTTTCCACATTATGAAAATAATGTTCAAGACAAGAGCATACTATAAATATAACAGTTCAGTTGTCTTTTATATTTAAAGCTTTCTGTATTATATATTTCATCACCAATTTAAGTAGTGTGTCAATGGCTCTTATAGGAAAAAAAAAAAAACTAGTGCTTTACCACAAGAAAATGTATACATTGAAGGCCGCAGGATAATGTAGATTTCCTTTAAGAAGTAGAATACATAATATTTTCCATGCACACAGTATAATATATAACTAGACTAAAAGGACTGAACTAGATTCCATTTGCCAAAAGTCATCTCAAATCTCTCATAAAGCTGTCAGTGTTTTTACATTTTGTGATTTTAAACCCAACCAAAACCACCCTTGGGTAGTATTTCTACAAACGGCTAAGAACAAATGCTTCTTGACATGAAGATCCTTGGAAATTATAATTGGACAGTATGAATATCAGCGAATATGAATGCATCATAAAATTGGCAAATGCTAAATACATAGAAAAATAGCTGGCGGCCAAGTTTCCCTACCTACCAATAACTTGGCATCTGCCGCGTTCGCCACACCAGTATAAACTATCACTCTAACACAACTTATGCTATCATGTATCTGTGTTCACTTCAACAATTTGTCACCCAAAAGTGGAATTAGTAATTCTGGAAAAAAGAAATCCCATTTACACAACATTATTTCTCTGTGGAATTGCTAAAGAGAAACATTTTTCTGACACCACATATTAGGTAGCTTATTTTATTTCCTATGAGCCCGTCTTGAGAAAATCTGCATTGGAAAGCCAAGGATATTATATTGTATGTCTGCATATTTAACAAAATATAGACATTAGGTTTTTTGTTTTTTTTTAGATTTACAAGCACGCTGGTCCAGTGTATGGGCTGGGATCATAACCACAGTTTATTGTCCTTGACGTTCCACAGTCATAAGACTATTACCAGATAAATTATTATTTATAGACAGTATCATACCAAAAGCTCACAAAGCTTTGTGCATTCCACATCCAAATAGCAGTAATATATGTGGTCCTATGCCAGGTTACTTCACTATTTCAAGCTATTCTATTCCTATTTGACTGCTAGTCTATTATGGTTAGTCCATATTCAAACAAAGAATTCTCAAGAACTAATCCTTCCGTCAATGGCAATAAGAGTATGCAGACTACGATAAAATATGTGTAGCCAGGAGCGCATACTATTCTCAGAGATAAACAACCAACAGGACTTCAAGCAGCAATGCAAACTATGCTAGTAAGTTCACTGCCAGTTGTCACCAAGAGAAACTTCTATGTGGCCAGTGTTTATAAAGTCATTCAAAGCTTGTCATTAAGACTATTTTTTTAATACAAGCTATACCATGCATAGTTGATGAAAGAGGTCTTATGACAGGATTCTGGAATGTTTTTTTCTAGATAGTTATCCTTTCTGATGAGGTTCATCCTTGAGCCATGGATCAAAACTCAAACTGAGTCACCAAGGCAGTCTGCCTTACCTATTAAAACATAAAGGATCACACCTTATTGCAGATCAGAGGAGATCTTAAAAGGTTGAACTTGATGGACTGAAAGTCTTTTTTCAACCTTAAATACTATGTAACCCTCCCTGAACAAATGCTCCTCAGCACTATAATATCCCTATAGAGATTTCCTGCATTATAAATGCATCTGATAGAGAGAGGAGAATAAGTGGTTTATGAAAAAATACCAAAAAGAGCTCACCCTGATGTTTGTTAAATCTCTTGAGTTTGTAAGCAGTCGATTTTTTTAGTTAACAGCCCTGCGGATCCCTGATAAAATTAGCATACAATTCATAATTATTTTTTTGGGCCAATCACATAAAGTAAAGCCTGTATGTGAACCAAAGAATCATGGGAACAGGAAGTAAGGAGGAGACAGACAGCACTGTGTAGATTTTTACATTGAGCTGCTGCTGGCTTAAAGTTTAGTAAAATGTTAAAATCCATATCCAAATGCAGTGTTTCTATTGGTAGGTATGCTGTGCCTATGTAAGCAGCTCTGAGGTGTGGAAAACAAGTGTTCTTTCTAAATAAAATAATTCTGTATGTGTATAGTATGACTCAATGTAATGATTGTTTCTGATATAAGCAGCATGTGTTAGATTCAAAAAAGATAAAAACAGGGAAACTTAGATATACCTTTAAGCATGCACAAGCAGCAAAACTCGTAAAGTGGCCCAATCTAACGTATTTTATTTGACATACATAGCAGCCACAAATGTTTTGATTGGACAGCATAATTTACCATTTAATATATGTTCCTCTTTGCATTCCCTACCACATTAAAGGCTATCTTATTAAAAGACAACCCTGATTTAATTAAGTGTGAAGCCACCGGACTAGATTCACGGAAGTGTAAAACTTGGCAAAACTCTGCAATTCTTATATTATCATTGGTGGCAGATTCTCCAAGACACATCCAAAAGCTTCCAAGGTCCATTAATTTTAAACTAGACCATCGCCTGTGACTTAAAAAATATCTAATAAAGCATTTACACACCTATGTCTGAAAACACACGTATGTTTCTAATATATACAGTGTTATGTAGTTATATTGCACAGCTTCTGTACACCATTCTACTAATAGGTGACATTTATTAAACTGTATTGCATACAACAACCAATAAAACATTTTCTAATCAAAATATTCACTGATAATTACAACAGACTAAAAATGTGAAAAAATGCATTTTCTGCAATGAAAATGGAATATTCCTGACCATATAAAACAGCACAAGCCAGGCCAAATAACTGAAGTAAAGAAATAGTATTCCAAAAGGAAATCTGTTCGCACTAATAAGTGAAATACCATCCTACAGTTTTTCCCCTTTCGAAACAAAAACCACCACAATACAAAGCTCTATAAAATGTCTTTGGGACACAAACTAAATGACTGGTACAATAAAAATGTAACCCCTTCCTTGTCTATGCTTTTCTGCTTCATGTTGGTATAAGATTATATTAACACATTAATTTCATAGATTCAAGTAACCACTCACATTAAATAATACAATATTTATGCCGATATCAAAAGTGTCTTCTCTAGTTCTTCCCTCATCAGATCAAGCAGAGAAGAAATAAATAAATAAATAAATATTATCCCCAGTGAATATGCAGTGGAGGTAGAGAATAGACTTAAGGGACTAGACTCATGGTTTGTCACATTGCTCGCAAAAAAACAACAACAAAGAATATTCCCAAAAGGAAGACAACTAAGGCAGTAAACTGGATGCCTGATGAGGCTCTGAAAGTAGCCCAGGAAAGAAGGAAAGCAAAAGGTACTGGAAATAGGAAAAGATTTCCCCAACTAAATGCCAAATTCCAGAGGATAGCAAGACGAGACAAGGAGACATTCTATAATGAGTGATGTAAAGAGATAGAAGAAGATAACATAATGGCAAAGTAAAGAGATCTCTTCAGGAAAGTTAGAAAACTCAAAAAGGAACCTTTCATGCCAGACTGAGTGTGATAAAAATAAAAATGGTAGAGATTTAAACAGAAGCAGATTATATAAAGAAGAGGTGACAAAAAATGTACAGAAGATTTATACAGGAAGGAACCATAACAGCACTGATAACCTCAATAGTTTGTCCAATGAGCTGGAGCCAGACATATTGGGCCCTAGGCAGTCTTGCAGGAATCCCAGCTGAATGGGTCAAACTCCTAGAAGATGATGCTGTGAAAGTGTTGCTTGCCTTATACCAAAATTAGAAACTCAAAGGCCAGTAGAATGTAAAATGTAAGTCTAAATCCAAATCCCAAAAAGACAGGGCCAAAGGTTGTTCTAATTAACAAAAAAATTCAAGGCATTGTTTAAGATCATGCAAGCTCATCTCCAACAATACATGGACCAAGAACTACCAGATGTGCAAGCCGGGTTCAGCAGAGGAAGAGATCAAATTGCCAATATCTGCTGGACAATAGAGAAAGCAAGAGAGTTCCAGAAAGCATTTACCTCTGCTTTATAGACTATTCTGAAGCCTTTCATAACAAATTAAGCTTTTCAAATTAGATCATATTTTTTATATTTCCTAGCTAAGGTGAGATTTAAGCATTGCTTTTCTCAATTTTCAGTTATGGACACTTTAGATAACTACTTCAGCACCAAGACCGACCATATTCTGCCACTCTATATTATTTACATACAAACTAATTCACTTAGTACAGAATAGGAAAGAAAATAACAAGCACTTCTCATACAGTGGTGCAAGAAAGATTGAGAACCCTTTCAAGTTGTATGAATTTCTGCTAAACTTTGGTCTAAAATGATCAGAACTCCATCCAAATCATAAAAATAAAGAAAACCCAATTAAACAAACACAGAAAAAGATACACTTTTGTCTTTAATTTATGAATCAAAATAATCCAACACTAAATCACTTTGTTAAAAAAGTATGTAAATCTCTATTTTTATCAGTTTTGTTAAGGGAACAATTAAGAGTCAGAAGTGTCAATCAATGGGTTAACAATCAAGTGTGAATTTAGATGGCCACAACATAAACATGATTTTTTACTACCAAGATTCTAGTCTTCACCAAAGAGGCTAGAATGCATTGACATGCCTCAATCAAAGAAGGTTTCTGAGGAACTCAGGATACAAAAGGTTATAATACAACTTTGGGCTTTACCAATCCAATGTCAGGGAGATAGTGTAGAAATGAAGACTACTGGAAGAATCTGTTGACAGATGAGCCAAATGTATAACTTTTTGGCTTAAATAAACATTACAAAAACTAAAGACTGCATATTAACATAAGATTATCATCCCAACCATAAAACACTATGCAGTATCATGGTGTGGGGCGGTTTTCCTACCAGGGTAGCAGGACAGCTTGCAATCATTGATGGAACTATGAAGTCTGGACTGTATCAGCAAATTCTATAGGAGAATGTCAAGGTATCTGTCCATGTACTGA
Organism: Discoglossus pictus; assembly: GCA_027410445.1. Classification (NCBI taxonomy): domain Eukaryota; kingdom Metazoa; phylum Chordata; class Amphibia; order Anura; family Alytidae; genus Discoglossus; species Discoglossus pictus. Next base: position 48,574,454 of record CM050166.1, read on the forward strand.
AGCTCAACAGAAGGTGGGTCTAGCAGCAAGACAACAACCATAAACACACCAGACAGTCTACCACAGAGTGGTTGAAGCAGAAGAAATGTTGTGTTTTGGAATGGCAAGAAAATCCATCAACATCACTGAGTTGAAGCAGTTCTGTAAGAAGGACTGGCTGAAAATTCCTCCAAGCCAATGTACAGGACTGATTATCAGTTAGTGTAAACATTTGGTTATTGCTTCTTTGAGGAGGTTACACCAGTAACTGAAAGTATAGGTTCACATACTTTTTTCAACAAAATTATTTAATGTTTGATCATTTTGATCAATATATTAAAGG